>JAUMJK010001648.1:0-64724 GCA_033558105.1 Coccyzus lansbergi | reverse complement strand
GGATGTGAAGCCCCACCCCTACCCCATGGGAGCCCCGCCTGATGCTGAAGCTCCGCCCCTACGAGGGTCCGCCTGAACCCCCACCCAATGAAGATCAGTTTGGTAGCCCCACCCCCTAAGAAAGCCCCGCCCCCACGCCTGAGCCCCACCCCCTTATGCAGATTACCCCCCGTGGGCCCCGCCCCTCACCCTCGTTCTTGTCGGGCTCGCGGTTTTGCGGCTCCGCGCCGGGCTCCGCCTCGCCCTTCATCACGACGGTGACGTAGTGGTATCGCGCGGCGGCGCAGACGGAGTTGACGGCGGACGCGAAGCGCACGTCGCGCAAGGGCAGCGCCGCCTCCTCCAGCGTCTCCCGCGCCGCGCACTCGGCCAGGCTCTCCCTGCGGGCACGGGAGGGCGCGGCGGCTCAGGGCGGGGCAGCCGGCACGCCGAGGGGGCCGCGGGCGGGGGAGGGAGGCTCGGGGCTCCTACCCGAACTCCAGGTGGCCTCCGGGGAGCTGGTGGGTGCCGCCCCCCACCGGGCCCTTCCTCTTGCCTAGGAGGACGCAGCCGGGGTGCGAGGCGCTGGTGACCACCACGGCCACGCCGATCCCGGGGCGCGGGGGCGGTGTCGCCTCGCCCATGGCGGCTCCGCTGCCCTTCCTTTTGGGGCACGTGGGGTGCAGGGAAGTGCGCGCGCCGGGGTGAGGTCGCCCGAGGAGGCGGGGCTCGCGGCTGCTGATGACGTCACGTTGGGGCGTGTCCTGTGGTCCGCGTTTTCCCGCCCCGCCGGGGTGTCACGTGCACCTGGCGCCTTCGGCCTTGGTCGCTGGAGTTGGGGAGGGGGTAGAGGGGAAGTGTTCGGAGTGTTTCTGGCCTCCGAATGAGGCCGTAGAATCGTTAAGGTTGAAAAAGACCTCTAAGCTCCTCCAGTCCAGCCCTGAGCCTGATGCCACCCTGCCCGCTAAACGTGAAGTGCCGCTGAGAACCCAAAATGCCGGCAAATAAACTCTCCCGAGATGCATTTTGGAGGTTTAGAAAGCAAAGTATCCGTTATCAGGGCTGGAGAACATGAGGATCGTGCAATCCGTCAGTCGTCTGCCGCCAAGCAAGAGCTGAGGAGAGAATGTTTTTCCCATTTACGTGCATAGGGATAAATCATAGAATCATAGAACAACCAGGTTGGAAGAGACCCATTGGATCATCGAGTCCAACCATTCCTATCAAACATTAAACCAAGTCCCTCAAGACCTCATCCACCTGTGCCTTAAACACCTCCAGGGAAGGTGAATCAACCACCTCCCTGGGCAGCCTATTCCAATGCCCAGTGACCCTCTGTGTGAAAAACCTCCTCCTAATCTCCAGCCTAAATCTCCCCTGGCGGAGCTTGAGGCTATTCCCTTTCGTCCTGTCCCCTGTCACTTGGGAGAAGAGCCCAGCTCCCTCCTCTCTACAACCTCCTTTCAGGTAGTCGTAGAGAGTAATGAGGTCTCCTCTCAGCTTCCTCTTCTCCAGGCTAAACAACCCCAGCTCTCTCAGCCGCTCCTCATAGGGTGTGTTCTCCAGCCCCTTCACCGGCTTCATTGCTCTTCTCTGGACTCACTCCAGAGCCTCAACATTGTTCTTGTGGTGAGGGGCCCAGAACTGGACACAGTGTTCAAGGAGTGGTCTCACCAGTGCTGAGTATAGAGGGAGAATCACCTCCCTGGACCTGCTGGTCACACCATTTCTGATACAAGCCAAGATGCCATTGGCCTTCTTGGCCACCTGGGCACACTGCTGGCTCATGTTCAGTCAGAAATCTTACGCACATTATGTTACTTTACGATGACTCGTTTCAATGTTCTTATGAATGTTACAACAGTCAAAACGATAGATAATATGGAGCTTTGGCTCCAGCTTTGCTTGACATTGTGTTTGGGAGGTTTAGGCAAAAAATTTTCCTGGAAAGGGTGATTGGGCACTGGAACAGGCTGCCCAGGGTTGAGTCACCTTCCCTGGAGGTGTTTAAGGCACGGGTGGACAAGGTGCTGAGGGGCATGGTTTAGTGTTTGATAGGAATAGTTGGACTTGATGATCCGGTGGGTGTTTTCCATTCTGGTGATTCTATGGTTCAAACAGAGGTGATTGTGTTAGCATCGGCATGACAAACACATAACACTCTGGGAAGGGTTATATGTGATGCTTTATTGTGAGGCCCCAGGAACCAGGGGCCAGTACCCAAATCCGATTCCGGCGACAGTTACAACATGACCCAATTTATCCTCACAAGGTTTCACAATCTAATGTATATTCAACAGGTTACATCATTGTCTAATGCATATGTATGTTTCGATAATTTCATCAGCAACTTTTTATCAGCTCTTACTGCTCTTGTGCCTCCTTTAGCAACAAGCAGTCAGTTTATTGCATTAATCTTATGCTTTCCCATGAGAAACAGCTATGTGAGTATTCTAGCTCACAGCTCAATAGACGACAAAGTAACAACTCAAGGTCTAGCAAAGAAAAGTTACCAGTGAGAAACAAGAGAAGCATTATAGCAGAACAATCACTTAATGTTGTAAAAGAAACTTTGAGCCTGTATAAGCTTTTGTATTCGTGGCATTGTTAGCATTCTTAAGTAACTAACAGTTTTTTCTATACCACTAGGTTTTAAGATTTCTTGTAACTTTAAAACTACTACATACATTTAAATAATTTCTTTTCTTGATTTGCAACTAATTCAAACTACTATATATAATAAAGTTTTAGATTCTTGCTCCAACATGGGCAACATGAGGATCATGCAATCTGTCAGTCATCTGCAGCCAAGCAAGAGCTGAGGAGAGAATGTATTTCCCATTTACATGCATATGGATAAATATTCCCAGAAATCTTAAGCACATTATGTTACTTTACGATGACTCGTTTTAATGTTCTTATGAACTTCACAACAGTCAAAACGATAGATAATTTGGAGCCGTGGGTCCGGCTTTGCTTGATGTTGTGTTTGGGAGGTTTAGGCAAAACATTTTCCTGGAAAGGGTGCTTGGGCACTGGAACGGGCTGCCCAGGGTTGAGTCACCTTCCCTGGAGGTGTTTAAGGCACGGGTGGGTGAGGTACTGAGGGGCATAGTTTAGTGTTTGATAGGAGTAGTTGGACTTGATGATCCGGTGGGTGTTTTCCAATCTGGTGATTCTATGGTTCAAACAGAGGTGATTGGAGAAGGAGACACATCTGTTCAGCACAGATCACGTTGCATACAAAATGTTACCGTCTTCAAAGAATTAAGTGTCTGGAAAAAACACCATCTGAAAGAAAACATGCTATCAGAGGGGCATTCTGTCTCACTTTCAAAAAACGCAGTTACTTAGATGAAACTCCTCTTTAGCTTGACTAAAAATATTTCACTTTTTGTAATAGTAACTACTTCTTGTATCGCCACATCTACAAGCTTTTTGAATGCCTCCAGAGATGGTAGCTCCACTTCCCTAGCCAGCCTATTCCAGTGTTCCACTGCACTTTTGGTACAGGAATTTTGTCTAACAGAATCATAGACTACTCTGTGTTGGAAGGGACCTCATAGATCATCCAGTTCCACCTCCCCTTGCCATGAGCAGGGACACCTCCCACCAGCCCAGGCTGGGGTATGCCAGGGATGGGGCAGCCAGAGCTTCCCTAAGCAACCTGTGCCAGTGCCTCAGCACTCTCATGCTGAATATCCAGTCTAAATCTCACTTCATGTAACTTGAGGTTAGTCTATCTCATCCTGTCGCTTGGTGCTTACAAGAAGAGAAGAAGGTCACAGAGGTTTGAAATGCTCGGGACACCGAGAACTGAAAAAGCATTTGTGCAAATGACGGGCACCTGAGGCCAGACGAAGTGGGGAGAACTATTTCTTGGAAATCAGTGTGCCAGTTGGCCTCTCGCAGCAGATTTGTGCAGAACTTAAAACGTGGCCCCTTATAGGTTAGCCCATGGTTCCTGACGAGTGAGGACTCTGACTCGCAAGCATCAAAACATAAACTACAGCCTTAGCTAAGCAGTGAACCAGAAGCAGAAAAAACAATTCCTGCCTGATAGAATAAATGAAGAAATCAAAATTTTGGCTAGCAACTGTTAACTTTCATTTTCACTTTGCTTTTAATTATAGAAAGATAATTGTGTGGAGTGTAAGATAAAAACTTCAATGTTCCTTATAAACAGCTATAATATTTATAAGATTTCCCCTTTCCATCTATCAGCCTATTGGGCACAACAGGGATATAAAGTATTATTTATTTGCAGGACTTTACCTTTTTAGGTAAAGATTTTGACAAACGAACGTCACAGGGCCATGCTGGCTCAAGATCTATCACTGCTTTTTTTGGGGGGATTAGTTTTCTGAAGTTTAATTGCCTGAACTAGCTCAGTATGGCATCAGATGAGTCCTGGTGTTGGTGTGAAGGATGTGTCAGAGGAGCGCATGACTGGGTGTGTAGGAGCAAGGCTGCCCTTGACAGTAGCTGGCTGGGCTATTCAGCTGTAACGTCAGCCTACACCCTCAATTACTGACATTAGTAAGTAATAATAAAAAAGTAATCTTGGGTAAATTGCCAAACTAACCGACCTTTTGTAAAGTAAGCTTATTCATTCATGTGCATCTTCCAGTACATCTGGCATGCCTTAATCTCCAAATTAAACATCTACCAGTTGTGTCACTTATGTATTTACAAGGTAAGATGACAGTGATCTTGCGAAAGTCTTATCAAAGACTCTAATCACCCACTAAGCTCATGCTGGTCCAGTATATCAGAACACCACAAAGCTGTTTTTCTGTTGATGGGAGATCACAGAATCAGATGCAGAGAACAGTATGATCAGCAAGTGTTCCATTTATTGAGCTTAGCAGTTTCTTTATAAACACTTTCAGGTTACATAACTGTGCCCACGAGGGTAACTACAGTGTATTATTGGTTAAATGTAGCTCTCTCTATTACTAACATATTGGCTAAACTACTGCACATGCTAAGAAATCAAGTTACACTAAAGGTACCTATGTTGATAGTTCTCTTCCATTGTTTTTCTTTCAGTTGGTACTTGTTTATCTTTCGGCTCTCTGCTTCAAGGTCTTGTTAAAGTTGTTCAGTATCAATCAGTCTCACAGCATACAGTCCTCCTTCTCTGTAAAATGTTCCCACATTTATCTGAACAATGAAAACATTCTACTTTCTGCACACCCCATTTTGCTGTACTTTATACCTAACAACATTTACATACAATTCTGAAGGTGGCCCACAGTCATTCTGCTCAAATATTTTTAAATACAAAAAATATTTGTACAGTCATTATGCTTGTTAGCATGGTAGCAGGATACAATTTCTTACAAATATTACATGAATATAATTATGTAGAACATAACTTTCATATTTCTTATAAACAACTGTAACATTTGATAGGAATGGTTGGACTCGATGATCTGGTGGGTCTCTTCCAACCTGATTGTTCTATGATTTGTCAGTACGCTTACATTTTCCCTTTCTCACTACTATGCTATTGATCATAACAAGGATTTAAAGTAGTATTCCTTCACAGGACTTTTAACTATTTTTTGAGGGGTTTATTGGTTTTGAAATCTGCTTTTGTAGAGATGATTTATTGTTTCAGTTTTTTGTCATCTTGTATTTGTGGTCATTAACATAAAAAATACTGTATGAAAATAAAACATATTTTCTTGACTTAATCTGTTCTAGTAAGTTTCCCTTTAGGATTTATTTAGGGCATGGGCATGCATTAAAGTTTTGCACAGATTGTGAAATAAATGCAGACCAGTATCTCTGAGTTTGATGATAGTTAACAGACATCCACTGAAGAAAAGAGATGAGAATAAGCCAAGTTTGAGAAAGTGAACATGCATCTTCTAATATAGCAGTATGTTGAAAAGCTTGCAAGGTTATCATGTATATGGTCATGTAAACTTGTTTATTAACATTTAATCTGACAAATTACTTCTGTGAGATAAACACCTAATACAGTGTATTTAAACCACTATATGTCCAGGCTGCTGCACAAAGAGAGACACGGACATTTCAGACCCATTTTTTCCTCATGCTCGTGCTGTTACTGAAGTGGCTGTGTCATGAGCTGGAGGACTGTATTGATTTGGCTCCAGAAATAATTTTTTTCTTCATGAATTTGTTTTCTTGTATGCTGTGAGCAGCACAGGGAGGGGACAGGATGGAATTAAAGCAGATCAAACAGCACGAAGACAAGACTAACTCAGCAAACTGGGAAAAACATCACTTTTTCAGCAGGATGGGTTCCTTGGTATGATTACAGCTAAGGTAAATGAGTGATTGAATTGGCACAAGGGAGGCAATGAGTGTGAGCAGCTGAGAACAAGAATGATTGGGATTAATCACATTAGTGGCAGGCCAGATTTATGTCAGATAAAATGACTGCACAGCTGTTCCAGAAGAAAAACACAGAGAGAAACTAGGTCAGAAAAGCACACGCTCTAACAAGTCGCTTGATAACAAGATAGACAATCAGAAAACATTCGTGACTCTGAAAATCTCTTGCACGCTGTTCCCTGGCTGTGGAATTTACTACATACTCACATTTGCTTAGCAGAAGTATGAACTGGAAGATTTAAAGGATTATGCTTAAATATTTTACATTGCAAAGCTGGGTGGAATGTGACAGCAGTGCATGGCATCAAAGTCCTGCCAGCAGGAAATATGAGCTTGGAAGGTGGATGGATTTTCTCTAACTTGCTTTCAAGCAGCTGGTTGTTATCCTGAACCTTGATACTGAACATCTGAAATTGTTAACTGTTTCCTCACTTGTATTTTAGCAGAAATATTCCTGTGACACCTCATGTTTCCAATAAGTCAATAAGTCTCTTACCATAAATCATCCTTTGCTATAATATTGCGGCTTGATAGAAATTAGTATCATAAATTAGGAAATATTTGAGACGTAGTTTTCAGGTTGCAACATAAATAAGTTCTGATCACATGCATATAGTACGATCCTGGTTTTTTTTTTTTTTTTTAAGGAAGTCATTAATCATAGAAACGTATAATAGTTTGGGTTGGAAGGAACCCTTAAGGATCATCTAGTTTCAACCCTCTGTCATAGCCAGTGACATCTTCCATTAGACCAGGTTGCTCAAAGCCCCTTGAACACCTCCAGGGATGGGGCATTCACAACTTCTATGGGCAACCTGTTCCAGTGACTCACCACCCTCACAGTAAAGAATTTCTTCCTAATATCTAATCTAAATCCACCCTCTTTCAGCCTAAAATCATTACCCTATCACTACACTTCCAGACAAAGAGGACCTCCTCAGCTTTGCTTTAGGCCCCATTTAAGTGCCAGAAGGCTATTATAAAGTCCCTCCAAAAGCCTTCTCTTCTTTAGGCTAATCACCCCCAACTCTCTCCACCTGTCCTCGTATGGGAGATGCGCCAGCCCTCTGATCATCTTTGTGACTCCTCTATGGATTCGCTTTAACAGATCCGTGCTCTCCCTGTGTTGAGAACTCCAGGACTGAACACTGTACTCCAGGTGAGGTCTTGCAAGAGCAGAGTGGGAGAATCACCTTCCTTGACCTGCTGGTCACACTTACTTTGATGCAGCCCAGGTTTTCTAAGCTGCAAGCGCACACTGCTGGCTCATGTTGAGCTTCTCATCCACCAGCATCCTCAAGTCCTCCTCTTCAGGGCTGCTCTCAATCTATTCTCTTCCTAGGCTGTATTACAGCTTTGGGTTGCCCTGATCCTAGTGCAAGACCTTGCACTTGGCCTTGTTGAACTTAATGAGGTTCACACAAGCCTGCCTCTCAAGTGTGTCAAGGTCCCTCTGATGGCATCCCTTCCCCACAGCATGTCAAACATGCCACACAGTTTGGTGTCATTGGCAAACTTGCTGAGGATGCCCTCAATCGCACTGTCAATGTGTGCAACAAAGATGTTAAACAACACTGGCCCCAGTACTGAACCCTGTGGAATGCCACTTATCAGTGGTCTCCAGTTAGACATTGAGCAACTGACCACAGCTCTTTGAGTGCAACCATCCAGACAATTCCTTATCTGCTGAGTGGTCCATCTGTCCAGACAAGAATTGTGATTTTATTTGGATGGAATGTGCATCTCTACTATTATGTATTACTGTGCAGAGAGCCGAGCCTCACCTAATAAGGCAGCACCAGAATTCCTTTGATTTGGGAGCTGAAGTGAGACAGACTTGGCTCTGCTAGAGCAGAGTGTAAGGGTAAGAGTGGCAGAGCATGATAGCAGGTAGCTCAGAGATGCTGTGGAACCTCCACCCCTGAAGAGGCTGAAAACCCAACTGGACACAGCCCAGACTGGAAGCTGCCGTTGCTTTGAGCAAGGGGTGGCATGAGGGGAAGAGGAGGGGCTGGAGCAGGTGGCCTTCAGAGACCCCTCCCAGCCTAAAATGCTCTATGATTCTGTTGTGACAGGCAGTAGGATCTCTGCTTACAAACTCATGTACTAAATATTTGCAAATAAACAGAAATGTGTTAAAAGGTGTGTACCTTTTGATTTGAATAATGATTTTGCTTTTCAATTTAAGAGAAGCAAGTAGCTCCTCACTGTGATATGAGCACCTGCACTAATCTGAAGATCATTCATCTCCTTAAAGCCAAGAAAGGATGACAGGGCTTGTAAGATCACAGAGGCCTGGATCTGTTAAGTCCTCCTGAGACATTGAGTGCTACAGAAATATGAACATGTGTGGATAATTTTTATTTCTTATGGAGAAACTAGGTATAGCTGAAGTTGCTTAGCTGTTTCTAGTCCTTTGGAGTTAGTTTTTGCAAATTTGCTGTACTAAACCATAAATATTAATCCCATAAATTTCTAGCCTGTCACCTTCGTGCATCAGCTCTTGGGGGTAGTTTCAGCAAAGCCAATTCACTTATTTCTAGGACATATATTGGGGAAATATATATTGGGTTCAGGGACAAAAAAGCCTTTCAGGAGAAAAAGATGCTCAATGGTCCATGGATGAAAATTTATTCAGGTTAGTATCAGTAAATCCATGTACCATTTGTGCACAGAGCTTTTTAAAGTCTTGCTGAGTATTTCACCTCACATGGCATATTCCAGTCCCTTCAGTTTAAATTTACCCACTTACTTTTTGTGAGATGCTGTCAGTTAGAACTGGGAGGTAGTTTTGCCTCACAGCTGAGAAATCAGGACTATTTGCCCTTGTCACGTTCAGTGTCAGCCAGTGAGTTCTGTCAACCAGTAGTGAGTGTTCAGGCAGAAACTGCTCACTTAGTCAATGAAGCTGAGGCACGATCTAATAAGCTGTCGTCTGTGCCTCTGAGATGCTGTGATGGCAAGAGAGTATTTAGTCTCTGTATTTCTAGGTAAAAACCCTGGACATTTTGCCACATCAGGATGCTGCTCACTCTTCTCTAGGACAGGAGTTCTTGTCCCCTTTCACAGCTGGGCTGTTTTATTGACACTCTGCTTTCGTTGTGTGCCAGAGTGTTTTCCATGAGGATGGCCAGCATGCTTCATGCAGCTGTAGTCCTGCATTCTCCAGGTAAATATAGTTAGAACACTCCAGCTATGCCACTCTTAACATTAGGAAAGGTGGTAGTCAAGAAAGGTTGATAATCTACAGCTCCCTTCTTCTACAGGGATAATACAATTCCATGACTGATAATTCTCCCTTTTTTTCTCCTCAAGCTTGCTATCTTAAAATACATGAACTTGCACTAAAGATGTATGCTATATGAATAAGGGTACAAAGCTTTATATTTGAATGTACCAATGCAAATTTTACCTACATTTTTTTAATATAGCAGTGCAAATGTAAAGAGTAGCTACTTTAGACAAAATGAGGACAGAAACCAAATACAGTTTTTTAGATTGCATTTGTTATTTAGATTCTATCACTAAATTGTCCTGACTCAACAGGAATAAGTGCTGCCATGCTTACATGAACAGTCTTGCATGAAGTTGGTAGCTCTGTTTTCTACTGGGATATTGTGCAATTCTTGCTTGCAAGAAATGTCTGAATATTTTATGTATTCCTATCATTACTTGCATAAAACACCACAGAATCGCTGACAGGAGTGATTTTCTATTAATAGCTTGTCATGCAATTTGTTAAGCCAAAGATGTACTACCATGCAAAAGCATCTACCAAGACAAATACGTTGTCTTTTGCTCCCCTAATCCACTCTTTTTTGCCCCTTATACATGTGTGGCAAGCAACAATTCTTGTGATCGTTCGATATGCTTTAGTTTTTAATTTTTTTTTAATTTGAGATTGTTTCATTTAATTTCCTTGCTAGTAGTTCTCTTCAACTGCAAATATGCTTTCATACTAATAAATAATTGCTTGCCAAATATTTTTCACCTTCAGTTTATAACAGATTTGATATTTTGTATGTCTCTATCTAGAATTTCCTGCATTTTAATAGTAAAAAAGAAGAGGAAAGAAGACAGGTGAGAAAACTGCTTTTGCTCCAACTCTGTACAAACCCCCTAACACTAAGCAATACCTTTTTCATTCTGGTGCTCGTGCAGGTCCTCTGTGATAATGTCTTGCACTGATTCATGCCTGCAAATAGCATGAATGATGAGCAGTTGAAGGCTGACCCTGAGCGATGGACCTCTGCTCTGATTTCCAAAGCTTAGATAGGATTCGGACATAAAGATGTAGTCAGTGCATTATGATGACAAAGGCCAGCTTCATGCTGCAATGTTTATCAAAATTTCACTGCAGGAGAAGAAATAAACTTGATCTGCCTGCCTGAACTTATTGGGAAATGGAGAAAAATAAAGATGAGTTGATGTGGTAAGGTCACTGGTTATGTCCCATGTGGCCTGACTTCCTCTACAGACTTTGCCTTTAAACTTGGTTTATTCCTTTCCCATGGCTGTCAAATACTATACTGCTAGAGAAATCCTTTGTTAGGAATTCTGTGGATAAAAAGTAGGCAAGGATTCACAGTATCCCCAGTGCACCACTGGCCTGCCTGTCAGGGTAATTAGGGACTGGAGTGGCCAACAACGAAGCTCTGAATAAGACTAAGTAAAGAAAAGAAATAAAGACTGCTTACCTCCAGCTGAAAAAAAGGAAATGCCATAAACAATCCTTCTACTTAGGGAAGAATTTTTCTATAACAGAAGGGAATTTTGAAGAAGTTAGCCTACTTTACCTTTGCCTGTGCCCTGACCGTACCTTTGTGATAAACTGATGATCCGCATCATTTTCCACAATCCTGGCTTCACGTTAAGTTCCAAACAATATTTCATTTCATCTTGGAATTTATGAGACCTGTAAGATTTTCTACTTTATATAGTTCCTTATCACAGAAGAGAAAATCTTCACTTCACAAATTGTACTTCAGAAAGGGTCTACTTGAGCAAAAAATGGGTTGATTCTTGTATCCTTCACTGACTATCATGACCTCCTGTCCTTTTCTTAATGTCAGAATATTCTTTTTTTATATCAGTGATGAAATTATAATTCATATCCAGTTCCATTAAGAGTATTCTTTGCCATCAAGATATGCTGTCAGCCCAGAAGTGGTCACAGTCAACAATTCACAATCATGGTGTGCATAGGCAAGAGCAATAGGACAAATTACAGCTGTATTGTGGTAAGAGACTGTTTTTGTCCTCATTGCTTGTTAGTTATTTCTTTGCTCTGATGTGCACAGTCAAGACTGAGTCATCAGAGTGAGTGTAGGTTGTGAGACAGTTTTGTTTCATTTGTAGTTCTGCCATTAACATTTTAAGTGTTCTGGGGCAACTCACAGGCTGGCAAAAATGGATAAAATGGACTGTGCTCCAGAATCTATGAAACTTTCAGGTATATTTGATCCCAGGGCTGCCTGAGACAGAAGAATATAAAAATGTCCATTAGCTCAGGACAAAAATCCATCCAAGATAGTACCTAGTAGTCCAGAGTGGATCTCTGGGATCTAATAGGCAAGAAATCATGACAGGGCTTTTGCCTACTCTTATACCATCTGTGGTTCAGTGACTTCTCAGGCACAGGTGGCTTCTGTGTAGTTATGTCTTTTATTGGGAGAGAGATAGTGAGCTGGTGCTTAATGTTCCTACTGTCCTCTGTATAAAAATGCACACATCCAGATCTGAGACTGTGTACATTAAAAGCCTGTTGCAAGGACAGGCAGGGATGACAGAATCTTTGCAGGAGTGACACAAGAGCACCTTCAGGTAGGACCCTGGCTTGCCTTTTCTGTATGGCAGTCATTGGAAGGACAGATACAATAACCTGCTCATACTGAAAATGAGTGCAGTGAATAGTTTCATGTTATTAGAAGCTCCTTAGGGTCCCCTTAGCAACCTGCACTTTGTCCAGAGTGGACCACAACAGTACTCCTACAGATAAGCAATGCAGAGAGAATTCACGAGCTGCAAGGCATGTTATATAAAACAACGTAGACACCACTGAAGAATTATTCTCACTTTGCTGCCAGTTAGACTTTTTTTGCTCTGACCTTGGCAGGTCTGGCAGCTAAATTCAGTTAATCACCTGTCATACTCGGAAAGTGAAGTCCTTCCTCCTGTCTTCAACTAAAGTGTTCTAGAAAACTCAGTGAGGTTTTCTTCACTGGTATTGGGATGCTTTTTAAGCACCTGCTAAATCTCGTCTTTTGTTTTTGGAAATTTTCTACCCTCTAAATTCATGGCCTTGGCAGAGGTTTTGGCTTTCTCACTCAGATATCCTTCTTGGCAAGATGCTCTGTCCTAATGTTTTTAGACTTGAACAGGAACCAGCAGATCTTACAAGGCCTGGGAAACAAATCAGACCGCACCATTGTCACTAGGTAGATGTGGTGAATCCATAATAAAGCAAATTGATATCTATTTCATAATGCCCAATCCTCCTGGGATGCTTTATGTGGCCTCAGACAACTGGCTGTTTGTTAGAAACATCTTTGTTCCTCCTTCTCCATTTGCAAAGTACCTTTTCCCTCCTTCTTTATAGTTTTAAATACACCTTCAGAGAGAGCTTCTGTCCTTTGTTAAAAAGCTTACTGTGACTTTAGCAAGAAATCTCACAATTTTAAACTTTGAATAAGAAGGAACCTATATCTACAGTTTTCTGGAGATTTAACAAAACATCTGTCTATCTCTCAGAATCCTGCAGTGCATTCTCCTTTCATGCACAATCTCTGCAAGTGTATATAAGGTATTGAACTAGGTTGAGCCCATGCAATCCTGAGTTGGTTTAACTGGATTCAACTAGGAATTTTCTTGTTTGTAGCCAAGATTGTTATATTTTTCCTATTTCTGTAAGAAATCAAAGAAAATGTGGATTAGTCATTTCCAAGAACTGATGTTTTTAAGGTTTGAGTTAATTCCCAGCCACCTTGTACTGACAGTCTGAGCCGGATGGTGGCACTGGTGATCAGACAGAAGGCAGGCAGAAATTCATGTATTTTTACAATGAACTCCAGTTAGACCAATTCTCACAGCTGAGAAGGAAATCAGACAATGCAACCTCCAAATAATTAAAGCTCTTCATATCATACAGCTGTGTATCAGACCACAGAGAATGGGAACAGCTGATGCAGTCTTTCTAGAAGTCCTTTAGTATTGCAAGACCATCTCAGAGTTCTTTTGATGTATAAGGTTAAAACTTTCTCCATCTTAATATTGGAAGAAGTCACTTGCAGTTAGGAGGCAGTAGTAGTTGTACTCTGAATGTTTTACAGCTCATTTATTAAACTTTCTTGCAGCAGTGAACAACTTAGTGTGTAAGTCTAGTTTCCTGACCTGCAACCAGTACTTGCCCCTGAAGCTTTGGGCTTTTAAGCTCAAGGTTCTAAGTCTTGCCAAGTTGCATAATATCGTCTTTGTAAACTTTCTTGCATATCCTTTCTCCTCCTTTGCAGGAGGAAGGTAATTTTGGAGAGTGTGGTGGAGTTATGAGATTACCTAAAGTGTGGAAATGACATTTGGGTATTGTCCTGTGAGGGAGCTGGTCTGGTAACTAGTGAAGAGCTGCTGTGTGTACAGAGGAGATAGTCTGGTGGAGAAATACATCAGAGTTTAAGTGCTGCTTCCTCTTTGGTGAAAGGAAGTTTTTTTTCCTCGGGTATGGTGGAAAATTTTGGATAGTTATCAAATTTTTGCAGCTGTTTACAGTTCAGTGATGTACTTCTACCTTGCACATCTGTACATAAGCAGTGTGGAGAAAAGCACTATGCTGAGCTTGTTGCAGGGCTAAAAGGTCACAGTAACACTAAGACAGCCAAAGGCCAGAAGCAAAATGGCTGAACCATGGTTACTCTATCTTTTACAATAGTCACTGAAGGAGAATCTGTGATAATGCACTTTCAGTTCCAGAACAAAAAAATGCAAGTTGTCTGGTTATTGAATAATTTCAGTTACAAAACTCAGGGAAATCACAGGCCTGGCGTGGGTTTCCTTTATATCAGATCTAGCTATGACATTAATGATGTAAGGAAATAACTTTATTTTTCCTTATTATTGGTAGAGGACATTTCTCATTTTGTTTTCCCAGGCCACTCCTCTTTTCTCAATTACTGTAGTCTTTTAAAGGAGACAGTTTTGCCTCCTCATGACTGACGAGATCTGCTCACTAGTTTCTGCAGAGACATCTGTCCTCTGCTGAGGATCATTAGAGACATGATTCCTGGCAGCCACGGTAAGCACACACAGACTGAACTGCAAATGCAGAGACACAGCTTTGAGTGGTGTGAGGTAGAAATGGGTCTGTATTGCGATGGAGGAGCCTGGTACAAAGGAGTGAGGAGGGACTGCAGAATGAGCATCTGGAAATAATGGGTATTTGGTAATAGATACACTTGAGTTACTGCATGAGGACACCCTGAAACATGAAAAAAAAATTCCTTAGGATAGAAATATTGACAAATTTTCCACTTTGAAGCCAAAGCAGGTCAGGGATGGCAGAAGGGAACTGGAAAATAACATTTTTTTTTTTAAGAACAAAGTTGTCCAGGGCTGGAGCACCTCTGCTATGAGGACAGGCTGAGATAGTTAGGGTTGTTCAACCTGGAGAAGAGTTGGGAGAAACCTTATAGCAGCCTTCAAGTACTGAGAGGGGCTATGGGAAAGCTGGGAGGGGCTTTTCATCAGAGGGTGCAGGGAAAGGACAAGAGAGAGAATGATTTTAAGCTGCAAGAGGGAAAAATTATATTGGCTATTAGGAAGAAATTTTTCACTGTGCAGATGGTGGGGCACTGGAACTTCCATCCCTGGAGGTGTTCAGGGCTGGGTTGGATGGCACCTGGAGCAGCCTGGTCTGGTAGGAGGGTTGGAACTGGATGATCTTTAAGGTCCCTTCCCACCCAAGCCATTCTATGATTCTCTGATTTGATGACATGTGAGGAGCTGGGCAGGGCAGGAGCGCAGGGACAGAGTTGGGGTTGCTCGGCTTCCCAGGAGACATAGTGACCTTCCAGTACATGAAGGGGCTACAAGAAAGCTGAGGAGGGACTACTTATAAAAGCTTGTGGTGATAGGATGAGGGGGAATGGGCATAAACTGGAGAAGGGCAGATTTAGACTAGACATAAGGAGAATTTTTTTCATTGTGATAGTGGTGAGGTCCTGGCACAGGCTACCCAGGGAAGCTGTGGCTGCCCCATCCCTGGAGGTGTTCAAGGCCATGTTGGATGGGCCTTGGGCAGGTCTGGTGGGAGGTGTCCCTGCCCATGGCAGGGGGGTTGGAACTGGACAATATTTTAGGTCCCTTCTAACCCAAACGAAGTAGCTAATGTTACAATAAATGGAACATCTTTGATTTAAGCCAAAGTAGGATTAAGTAATTGTATGTTTTGAAAGTCACACAGAATGTCCCTCTGATGATATTTTTTTTCTTTCAAGCAGTGTTTTCCAGACATTGCTCATTCTTTGACGATGATAATGTCTTGTGTGAAGCGTGATCTGTGCTGAATGGGTGTCTCTTCTTCTCCAATCTCCTCTGTTGGTACTTTCCCCATCTCAAATGCAAGGTCAGACAGAGCTGGCTCCAAAGCTCCAAATTAGCAAGAGATTTGACTGCTGTCAAGTTCACCATAACATTAAAATTAGTCCTTGGAAGGTAACAGAATGTGCGTAAGACTTCTGGGAGAATTTATCCATATGCACGGCAGTGGGAAATGGATTCTGTCCCCAGCTCTTGTCTTGCTGCACACGATTGAATCATAGAATCATAGACCAACCAGGTTGGAAGAGACCCATTGGATCATCGAGTCCAACCATTCCTATCAAACATTAAACCAAGTCCCTCAAGACCTCATCCACCCGTGCCTTAAACACCTCCAGGGAAGGTGAATCAACCACCTCCCTGGGCAGCCTATTCCAATGCCCAGTGACCCTCTGTGTGAAAAATCTCCTAATCTCCAGCCTAAATCTCCCCTGACGGAGCTTGAGGCCATTCCCTCTTGTCCTGTCCCCTTGTCACTCCCTCGTGTTTCCCAGCCCTGATAAAGGCTGTTTGCTGCCTAAAACTCCAGAACGGCTCTTGGGGAGTTTATTTGTCGGCGTTTTCGGTGTCCCGGAGACTGTATGACCGCCAGGGTGTGGGCGGTGGGGGCCGCCGCTCCTTAGTCCTCCCCGGCAGGGAGCAGCACCGCCCGCCCGGGACGCGGCGGGGACCATAGAGTCGCGCTGTTGTCTATCTATGGGGACGCGAGGGCGCGCGAGCGCTTCCGGCTTCCTCCTTTCCCAGGCCGCTCTGCCCCGCCCTGCCCCGCCTCGGTGGCGGCGCGTGCGTCCCGGCAGCGGCCCCCGAGGGCGAAGAGGCGCAGCCATGGCGGCCTCCATCATCGGCAGCCGGGTGTCGGCAGGGCTCCGCGCCGCCATGGGCGCCGCCTCGGCCAAGGTAGCGGCGGGGCGGGGCCGAGAGGCCACACCGGGACGCCTGGGGTCGGGAGCGGCCGAGGGAGGAGGTGGCCGCCCCGTCCCGATCTCTCTCTCTCTCTCTCTCCCTCCCTTCCCTGCCTGGCCCCGTGTCCCCGCAAGCCCGTGACCTCACGTGTCCCCCCGCAGTCCCGTGTCCTCGCAGCTGTGTGTCCCGTCTGACCCCCCGCAGCCCTGTGCCCCCGTGTCCCCGCATGTCGCCCCGCAGTCCCGTGTCCTCGCGTGACCCCCCGCAGCTCTGTGGCCCCCTGTGTCCTCGCAGCTCTGTGCCCCCCGCAGCCCCGTGCCCACGCAACTCCGTGTCCCCGTGTGTCTTTGTAACCCCGTGTCCCTCCAGCCGTGTGTCCCGTGTGCCCCCTGGCAGCTCTGTGACCACGAAACGCTATGTTCCCGCAGCCGTGTCGCTGCCCCCGTGCCTTCGTCTGTCCCCGTAGCTCTGTGTCCTCCTGTTCCCCCAGCCTACGTGTCCCTTCAGCTCTGTGCCCCCGCAGCTGTGTGTCCTCCTGTGTCCCCAGCAGCCCTGTGTCCCTGCAGACACTGTTCCGGTTGCAGCAGGGCTTCTCAGTCTGTTTCCCCTTTTCCTTCCTTTCCAACTCTGCTCCTCTAACTTGCTTGGAGATCCTAGTGTTTCCTTTTCTACTTGTCTGAGGGTTTAGGCTGTGCCACTAAACCCTTCTTCCACCTCCCATCTCCTAAGTCTTTGCTCTTCTTTCTGCTGAATGCCTTTCTCTTAGGTAGGGTCTTGTTTTTGCTTGCAGAATTGGTGGGAAGCAGAGCAACCAAAAGAGCTGGGGGAAGTCTGTAGTGGGTAGCTGTATGGGTATTTTGCTTCTCCTTCCACTTATGGGGAAAGGTCGCCTGGAGTTCCCCTCTCGTGTTACGCAGGGCCCTGGCAGGTCTGTCAGTGCCAGAAGCAGCCGCTACGGCGGTCAACACCTCTCACTTGGCTTTCATGCCAAGGAAAGGGCCTGCTCTTTGTAGAAGGAATCCTCTGGAGGTTAAATAAGCTCTGCTGATTCGCTAGCTTGAAATGCCATAGTAAAGCTCTTGTGTTGCTTGTGTGCTTGCTTTATTTAAAATGAAACAAAATCTTAAAAATGCAGTCTATTAGGAATTCCCTAATGCAGATTGATTTTTATAGTACTTGTACCAATGGTACTTTCTAAAAAAAGAAGAAAAATAAATGCAGAACTTTGCTTGAATCCAAATTTGGTTTGTTGTGTTTTTAGTTTGAATCTTCCAGTGCTGACCTGTGTACATGGATTAGCTGAATTCAGTAGGTTGGTTTTTTTGTGATTGTGTAAATTAAGGTCTTGTTCCTTTATAGTGAAATATGAAAAAAATGCCACAAGCAGTTTTGACTTTGTGGTCGATAATTTTATTGTTATGAAGTACAGTTACTGTACAGGATACTCGTTCAAAATCTATATCTGAAAGTAAATGTGTAGCTGTTCTTTTTACAAGGCATTGCTCATGTATTATTTCTGATATTTTATAATAAAAATCAGTTTTTCCCTGATATGCTTTGTGCAAAATATCTATCAGAAATTTTTGGAGTTGTATATATCACTTTTGCAAATGAAGTTAAGACTCATTCCACACTGGATTTTCCTGGACTGAACATTAGGCGTGTTTAGTTTTACTTATTGTTTGTTACCTTGCACTTTTGGGAATGCTCTGATTCAGTGCAGGTGCTTGAGAAGGACCATAGCTACTTTTTTTCCTGTTTCATGATACTCACATGAAAGCTGAATAGCCTGTTCTGTAGTAAATGTAGTTTGCTGGTTCATAGCATGTCAGTTGGAAGCAATCTACCAGAACTTTTGAATGAAGCCATTCTGTGTACTCTCTCTGTTCCCTTATGCTTCCAAACTTCCTCATTTTTTTTCCCCCTACGGATACATTCTTTAAATTACTTAAAACACTCCTGAGTATTTAGTTAGCATTTATCCCTGCTGACTCTTATCTCTGCTAGCAACCTCTCCAGCTCTTTCCCATTGCTTCAGTAAAACCGCTCACACCCCAAAATCAGACCTGATGGGAATGACTGTACTACAGGTGTAGGGTTAAGTGTTCAGATGTTTGCATTGGTACACTGAACCATACCTAAATGCCAAAATCTCTTTTCACCTACAAGTGGATGAATTTGTAGTGATTCCTGAGATTATAGGTTTTGTTAGATTCATTTCAGTTTCATGTACTTGTTTTATAGCTAGACTTTTAAAAAATGTAATGAAAGAGCAGTTTTTCAAAACAGATTAATGTTTTTGGTTTCTTCTGTTTGGTTTTTTTTTTCCCTTTCCCTTCAGGTGCTTGGTGGAAGTCCAGGAATACTCAATAATCATGGATTTCAAGTGCAGCAACAACAACAGAGAAGGCTGTCACTACATGAATACCTGAGCATGGGACTGTTGCAGGAGGCTGGCATTGCTGTTCCACATGGACTGGTTGCCAAGACACCAGATGAAGCTTACAAAATAGCAAAAGAAATAGGTATAATATTAAAGAGAACATATACAATATAGGCATGGGATTAATACAAGGTGTAACTACTTTTTCTGTCTTTCCTGGTAAGACATTTCTTGGTGTTCTGAATATACCTTCTCTTTAAAAGACCCTTTCCTGTGAAGTGATTTTTTTTTCAGATCTAAGCGTTTACTTTAGAGCTGATGTTTTTCTAATATGAAGTTTTCTAATACTTAAGATTGCTCAGTGCACAAGCGCACAGTGAAATAAGTTAAGTGGCATAGCTTTAAAGACAGGGTGAGCTTGTGGTGTGATCTAAGCTTTGCAGATAGGGCATACACCTTTGCTTACATCTGCACAGACCTATTAGCAGGAAATGAAACAGCCTTTGCCTGGGGCTCTTTAATAGACAGCAGGGAAACTTGCAGGTCAAGATTCCTTTGTTTTGTTCCTGTTTCAGAGAGGCCTTCTGTGACGAAGTAGGCATGTCTGCTGGTTTATAGCTCTGTCTTATCCATGTGGCTTCATATCTGGAGTGCATGACGCTATGACATTTCTTGGAGGTCAGAAAAATGAAGTTGTGAAGTGTATTAGTTAGAATCCTTTAGTAAGCTAGAATAAAGGAATTCAGGTCTTCTAGTTTTAAGTCATATGATTTAAGCTGATGTGTATTTGATGCTATGGTCCTCTAGCGGGACAAAAAAAATCTTGCTCTTTTTTTGGTCCACATGCTCATTGTTTATTTTTGTTGTGTAAGAGTTGTTGCTAGTAGATAAGAGATTATCTTTTCCTTCTTTTCTGTGTGTTAAACTGGTTTTTCGTGTGTTTGTCTAAACCGTTACAAAGACAGTTGATAATACTGCTTGCTCTGCCCCCCTAGTCCTGTTCTACATGCTTCTGATAACCTTTAGTCAGAAACCTGCTCTCTGTAAACTTGAGTTTGGCATCAGATTTATTTCCTTTTGCAGATACCTCACTGCAGTTAGAAATTGGTAACTTTTTATCATAGTGTATAACAAATACAGTCTTCTCATTAACAGAGACGATCATAGTTTAGCTGTGGCTATAGCTAAATTAGTGTGATCCTGTTGTATGAACAAAGCCAAAGCTTAACTAAACCGAGAATTGTTTATCCCTGCAAGGTAACTCATGTGCACTAGAATCAAACTGAGGCGTATGAATATTGCAGTTTGTATTGGAATCTTTTTAGAAGAGTACACAACGTATTCTTTAAATACTAAAAATAATGAAATTTGGTAGATTTTCATTCTAAGTTATGCCTATCTTGAGGACTGAAATTAGATGAAGTAGTTTGGAATCCAGAAAGGTTGCTTCCTCTTAACTGCCCCCTAGTCTTGTGCTCAATACTTTTTCTGCTACAGACTAAGCTGTCCTAAAGAGAGCGAATTGTTTACCTATATTTGAAGTAATTTTGAAATGTATGTGAAGTAAAATACAGGATTTGAACTTGTGTTATTTTCTTCCCTATAAATTTTCGCTAATAATTTTGAAGGAAAAAGAGATGAAATTAGATGCTGTGAGCAGCTCTTGAGCAATGATGACAGATGGTTTGAAACTTAAGTTAAAAATGTTTGTATTTATTTGCTATTTTTTAAAAAATGGTTATTGCTGCAGCTATCAGATTTCCTAAAGTGCTGTTTTCAACATGGATTTCTGTTCTGGATTCTGCACATGATCATTGTTTCACTTCTGATATTTAAGGATACTTTCTGTTGTGTCATGGGAAGGTTATTACAACATTGGATTGTATATAGCTTTTTCTTTTCATGTTTGTCTGGCTGTTGAGAGTCATAATTGGAATTTGTTGCTTATCACAAACAGTGTTTCCCTCTATCTCATTTCAAGTAAATTGTTATTACATACTGGTTCATGAAACTATTACTTTTTTAAAATCTTAGAATCACTAGGTTGGAAAAGACCTGTGGGATCATCAAGGCCAACCATTCCTATCTGCCATGAAACCATGTACCTGAGCACCTCATCCACCCATCTTTTAAATACCTCCAGGAATGGTGACTCAACCACTCGCTGGGCAGCCTGTTCCAGTGCCCTTCTGAGAAATTTTTTTTCTGATGTCTAGCCTGAACCTTGTCTAGCCATTGCCCCTTGTCCCGTCACCTGGGAGAAGAGGCTAGATACCTCCTCTCTACAACCTCCTTTCAGGTAGTTGTAGAGAGCAATAAGGTCTCCCCTCAACCTTCTCTTCTCAAGGCTAAATAACCCCACTTCTCTCAGCTGTTCCTCATAAGGCCTGTTCTCCAGCCCCTTCACCAGCTTTGTTGCTCTTCTCTGGACTCACTCCAGAGCCTCAACATACTTCTTGTGGTGAGGGGCCCAGAATCGTATTCAAGGAGCAGTCTCACCAGTGCCGAGTACAGGGGCAGAATAACTTCCCTGGACCTGCTGGTCACGCCATTTCTGATACAAGCCAGGATGCCATTGGCCTTCTTGGCTACCTGGGCACACTGCTGGTTCATCTTCAGTTGGCTGTCAACCAACACCCCCAGGTCCTTCTCTGGGCAGCTTTCTAGACAGACTTCTAGTCTGTAGCTCTGCATAGGGTTGTTGTACCCCAAGTGCAGGACCCGGCATTTGGCCTTGTTAAACCTCATGCCATTAGACTCTGCCCAGAGGTCCAGCCTGTTCAGATCCTTTTGCAGAGCCTCCCTACCCTCCAGCAGATCGACACTTCCACCCAGCTTGGTGTCATCCACAAACTTACTTAGGGTGCACTCGATGCCTTCATCCAGGTCGTTGATAAAGACATTGAACAGGGCTGGACCCAGCACTGAGCCCTAGCGGACACCATTTGTAACTGGCCTCCAGCTGGAGCTAGATAACAACTGAGTAACTTAGTCCCTGGGAGTACATTTGGACCTCCAGTAAATGTCCCTGCTCCTTTATTTTCCTTCAGTAGCTCACTGTCACCATTCAAGACCTCCAAATCTTATCTTGAAAGACTTAATTGATTTTTGAAAAAGTAGTTTTTTTAGTTACTTGTAGATTTTGCAATATGTGGCTCTTCATATGTTGCATGAATGTCTTACTTAAATTTTGAAAAAGTGAGCTGAGTCAATTTTGTTCCAAAGTGGTTGATGAAAGGCTGCTCTGTGTCTTGATGATGACTTCTAAGTTTATAGTTTACTCTGTGTCTGTGTGCATTCCACCCAGCACTGTGAGCTGTGCTGATGTTGAAGCTGATGTGTATTTGTTATCAAGAATGTGACTAATGAACCTAAAGACTATTTCTTGAAGAACAGATACTTCACCAATGTTACAGCAGGTAGGTCGTCAGAATACACTCTTTTAGAAGTGTAGTATTGCTGTTTTCTAAGGCAGCACCTATAAATGTATGTACTGCTGTAACCAAAGCTTTGGTGGTACCTACCGCCTTCTTCCTTTAACAGTTGTGTGGAAGATAATGACATATTCTGTACCTATAGAAAAGCATAATTTTCTTTTATGCAAAACATAAATTTTTATGATTCTTGCAGCAGCTTTTGTGTTCAAGCAGTTTTGTAGTATTTTAAGAGAGAATTCCCACAGTTTCATGTTAATAGCTAACTGTCAAATTTTAGTACAATACAAAGCTATACGGAGTAGCAGATGTTGAGGAACAGTGCATAACATTTCACCTTCCTACACCAGAGTTCTTGAAAGGAGACTAGAAGCAATGGAATCTGCTGCTACTTTTGCTATTGTAGTTTGAGAGATCTAGTTCATCTCCTCATCAGTGTGAGGAGGATCATAAGGAATGATCTTTTTTGGTATGCTTTCTACAGAATGACTGAGGTAATTGGCTTGGAGGTATTCCTGCAGACATTTCTGTGATTCTGAACTTTTAAGGTTTTTTTTTTTTTAAATTTTTTAATTTTATTTTTCTGTTACATACAACCTGTGCCTTTTTTTTTTTTTAAAAAGGTAATGCATAAACCTGCCGGATTTATAATTTTATTGATCTCAGGCTTGGTTTAGTTAGAACCCCAAATTCAGTACCATGTGCACAATGATTTTTTTAGTGAAGTACTAGCTTTTTCTTTATTAGCTCATCAAAAGAATAGATATTCCAGGCACAGGGACACAAAAGCAGGGATGATTTTCTTCTTGAAGTATGCCATACCTGCCTGGGTAGTCTGTGATTAGTTGTGGTTATTTTTTATTCTGTGTCACTAAAAGCTCATGTTTAGTTTTTTTATTCTTAATACTTTTTTTTTTTTTCCATCGTTAGTTTTCCCTGTTATTAAATTATCTGCTTGACTATGTTAACTGATGGTCGTTTAGGTTGTCTGTAGAGTCTGAAGCTCTGTTGCCTTTATTCAGGTGCTGTAGGACATGGATGATGACCTAAGGTATCAAACTTATGCAAAAATTCCCTAGGTGTTAAAAAAATCCTGTTGTAGTGGTCAGTGCTAAGTGGTTTTTTTTTCCTCCCAGTTACGTTCCTGCTTACCTGGTCAAAATCTCCAGATAACAAGCAGTAGAAGCCAAATCATTACTTGAATTCTGGCAAATGCTACTCTTTTGGCCTCTGAAGCTTAAATTTTGGTTCAGCCTTTGCTTTCTTCTACAGGACTTCACTCCTTTCACAAATTTAAGTTATTTACCAGCAGATTCAATGTTGACTGCTGTATTTTAATTATATAACTTAAGCTGTTGCCAAAACCAAACCTGCCTTGTGAGTTGGTGAAAAACTTGATGCAGGTGATTAATGTCTGGAAGTATTCATGCAGAAAATAATACTGTGTGATAGGCATGAAACATCTTTGGTCTCCTGACTGGTCTGACCCTTTCAGTTAAAGCATGAAGATTCCTGGCACATAGTTATGTCAGTAATCATACTTTGGATTTTCATGCAGTGATTCTTCTAACACTCAAAAAATTTTCTGAAAAAATATAATTTTGAAGTTAAATTCTAACCAGCCATAATTATTAGTGAAACACAGGCAGTACTCTCTGAAGAGACTCCCTGTCTCTATTGGCAGAGTTAATGTTGGGATATTCCTTATGTTGAGACCCCTGTTGATAATATCTTTTAGCTGCTAGCCTATCTTTTCTTTCCCTAATTCCAGTAGAAATAACAGTATTATCAAAACTCAGAGTTTTTATTATATCTGTGCAACAAGAAAAAAATGATTTGCATTACAAATGGAGAGATATTCTTTTTGGAGCTAAAAAGTTTTAAATACAGAGTAACCAAGGCAAAAGTTCTGTATCTGTGTCTCTCTCCCAGGGTGTTTGCAGTTGAATGGTAGTTGAGAATTGCTTGACACGTAGGTTATTAACCTGTCGCTGCCTTTTAGTCTTGCCTCTTGTGTCAGGACGCTTTAGACTTGCGTAGTTATCATGTTTATAATAGGTGAAAGACTGTGCTGCTTCTACAGTCAGTATTGGACGGAGAAATGGCAAAGTAATTTGATAAAGGTCAGATTGGAAACTTGTAAAGTGGAACATTTTAATGAAAGTTATCTGCCTTAATCATCACATTATCTACTTGCACAGAAAACGTCAGAGAAACAGAGAAAAGGAAGCCTCTTGCTTCTTAATAAACTTATAATAAGATTGTACTTTACTTAGATAAGTGCATGCATGCGAGGAGAGACTGACCTTTCTTCCAGTTTGAAAGCTTAGATTATGGAATCAGAAATTAATCCTTCTAGTCAATTAATATCAATATTGCTAGAAATGTATTCTGAGTTTTGTGCAGAGGTCTGTAGCTTGCTTGCCTGAGACATTGGCTGTACTAAAGGTTTGTTGTCTTGTTCCAGAGGCCTGTGTTAAGATTTCAGTTTGCTACTGCTGCTGAAAGCAGGTGTCCTGCTTTCTGTCCTGCTCGCTTCAGTGTCCTTGTGCATGTACTTGTCTCACACACAGCAGACTTGCAAAAGAGCTGTCTGCTGTCTTGGCATTTCCATTCAGCAGAATCACTTTTCTTATAGTCTTTGGAGCACAGCTGCACAAACGTTTATGGTAGTATGAGAGAGGAGTCTGGCATGAGAAGCTGAAAACTGGAGGCAGGACAGGACTGTGGCTGTGGTGTGGACTGTCACAAACTGTGCTAGCTTTGCACATGGCTACCTGCTCTAGGACAGAAACAGAAAAACCTAGCAGTATTTCAAGGCAATGTGAGCAGAACAGAAGAGTTCAACTCTTGATACTCAGTAGAAAAGTATTTTGGCTGCTGGTTTCCTAATTTTTTCTTGGGTTACTGTGTATCAGCAGCTCTCTGCTGTGTTAGACTGTGTTGGTGTGGCAACTGTAGCAGTGCAGATGAGGTGTGTGGCCAGACTTTTCTGTCCTAGTCCTAGAGCCACCTTAAATAGGATCTGGATGAAAAAATGTCTGTTAGACAATAAGCTTTCTGCATGGTTTAAGTTAAAGGTTTTCCTCGGGACATGTTATCTTGTATTTTTTTTCAGGTATATCAGTGCAGCGTAATTGCCTGTAAGCACAGCTCATCAAATAACCCGTTAAGTTTTATGCATTTATGCAGTCAAGCAGCTAGTTTGCTTGCAGTGCTGGAGGAAAGCAAATTACAAATCATTAATATCCTGCTTACTTAATAGCACAATTGTTTTATTCTGTTGCGTAAAGAGTAGTCCAATGACAACTTTGTTATGACCGAAACTGATTGCGAAAAGTTTAGAGTTGTTTCTCACACACTTTTTCTTCAGATGTCTTTCATATGTTGCCAAAGTATAATCATGCATAGTAATTAAATTCTTATGAAATATTTTATGAGATCAGGGCAATGATACATCTAGCCCAGTGCTCTGCCTCTTGTGGTGGCAAAAGAACATGCTGTTTAGGGAGGTTGTTAGCTGGCCTGTTTTCTGCAGTCTGTGCCCCTCATTTCCTCCCAGCACTCACAATTTTTGTCTTGGTAATATCAGAGGAAACATCTCTGTCCGGTTTCTTTTGAATCTCCTGTGCTTCCATCATTTGTCCTGGCAGGCTTCACTATCTTGTGTGTAAAGAATTGTCCCTTTTTCTTGCATCTTTTAATAACTGATTTCCCTTGGTAGGTGTTTTTTGGTTTTTGCTGATATAGAGAAGGAAATAGGTTGTGTGATGTAGTTGTGTGTTCTTGCTCTGTTGCACATCAGGTGTGGCTAAAGACCATATCTTTGATAGAATTAAAGTGCCGAGCACTTTTAGTTTCACAGAATCACAGAACAACCAGGTTGAAAGGGACCCATCGGATCTTCTAGTCCAACCATTCCTATCTAACACTAAACCAAGTCCCTCAATACCTCATCCACCCGTGTCTTAAACACCTCCAGGGAAGGTGACTCAACCACCTCCCTGGGCAGCCTATTCCAATGCCCAATGACACTCTGCGTGAAAAACCTCCTCCTAATCTCCAGCCTAAATCTCCCCTGGCGGAGCTTGAGGCCATTCCCTCTCGTCCTGTCCCCTGTCACTTGGGAGAAGAGGCCAGCTCCCTCCTCTCCACAACCACCTTTCAGGTACTTGTAGAGAGTAATGAGGTCTCCCCTCAGCCTCCTCTTCTCCAGGCTAAACAACCCCAGCTCTCTCAGCCGCTCCTCATAGGGTCTGTTCTCCAGCCCCTTCACCAGCCTCGTTTCCTCCTATAAGGGAAGCTCTTGATTTCAGTGATCATCCTAGTAACCAGTGCTTCCCCTTGAAAGTTACTTTTATGGTAGTGAGGCACTGGAACAGGTTGCTTAGAGAAGTTGTGGATGTCCCATCCCTGGAGATGTTCAAGGCCAGGCTGAATGAGGCTTTGAGCAACCTGATCTAGTGGAAGGTGTCCCTGCCCGTTGCAGGGGGTCTCGAACTACATAACCTTCAAAATCCCTTCCAGTCAAAGCTTCCTGAAGGAAGCTTTATTCTTAACATAATTACATAAAAGTTAAGTTTTGTTTTGCATGGCTTCTATAAAGCATAATAACTTACTTGATTGCTAGCACTTAGTAGCTATAAAAATAGTTACTGTCGGGAACTGAGTTAAATATTAGAAGATCAATTATAGTTAATCAACATATACTTACATATGTTTATAACATTCGTGCTTCTTATGCCAAAGAACTTTACATTAGTTGTGAATTCAGAGATCTGTTGTTAGGTAGACAATCAAGCAGTAAAATCCCCAAGTAGCTACTTTGGGGTACTAACTTCAGCATTTGCTTTGCTTACAACCACCCTAGCTCGTGATATTATGCCAGTTTTATTTTATCTGTCCAGGCGGGATGCAGTTCAAAATAGGGATTACCACACCTTTTTTGTGTCTAACATAATCTTTTTCAGTATGTGTAGTGACCAGTTTTGCTCGAGTACTGTAATTTTTCTTAGGCTTTTCCGTGCTGCCTTTTCACATCCAAGAGAACAGCAAGTTCTTTCGTTGCTTGGAAAGACCAGAGTGGCTCAGCTAATGGTGGCATGAGAAAAGACGATATGTGCTGCACAAATGTGAATGGGGCAGCTTTTAACATGTTGCAGTCTAGCTGCTCTCTGCAGTGTATTCAGGGTAATTGAACTTGAATAATAACACAGGGATTTATCACCTTAAATGAACTTTGCTTTTTATATTTCAATGACACTTCAGAATATCCCTGTGGATTTTTATTGTGGTCTCATACTTTACTTTTTGAACTCAAGTTCACAACCTTGCCTGCTTAGAAGAATATTTTTTAAAGGATTTTTTTTTACACGGTTAAAGGCAACTAAAGGGCTTACTTGGCCTTCTCTGGGAAAAATAGTGGATTTACATAGGCTGTTGACTTCTGCAAAGCACTCAAGCTTATGCATCAGTGCTCTGCAGGATGGAGGCCATAGTGGACTTGCAAGTTGGCTTGGGCAAGTGCTACAGATATTTATCATTGCTGGAAAGATAGTGTTTACAGTTAAAAGGTATTTGTATTTGATTGAGGAATATACTGGATTATGGTGTGGGGGGTACTCTGTTTCATCTTGTTAGTAAATAGTCTGTGAGATGCTAACCATTTCTTACTGGGCGCTTAGTCATTTTTGATTCAAACACATCTTGATATATCAGAACACTCAAAACATCACACTCTTGCATGCTAACTCACCGAGGTTTGTTCACAGAAGCACCCAAAGCTGAAACTGGGGGGTGGTTTGAGACTTTTGGGATAACCTATGTGAATTACAATACAGTCTTTCACATATTTGTGTTTTGAATGGGGAGGGAGGAGAGGAGATGTGGGGATAAAATAAAACCAACTTTTATTATCTTACCTTGGGCAATTTGTTTTAGTAGCCACAGATGACAAATTTTGGGTTTTCTTTCATTCTAGGTTCAAAGGATCTTGTGGTAAAAGCACAGGTTTTAGCTGGTGGTAGAGGAAAAGGAACATTTGAAGGTGGCCTCAAAGGAGGAGTGAAAATAGTTTTTTCGTAAGTTGTTTCTAAATTATCCGACTGAGTGGAAAAACTTAAAATTTTCACATTGTGAATTGCACATGTTGCTTAGTTTAAAATCAGTATTTTAAACCTTAAAATAACAAAAAAATAGGTAAGTTTTTTAATGCTACTTCTGTTTTTCTATCAGTTTCTTTGTCACATTCTGAGCTTCTTTTATTCTAGTCCAGAAGAAGCAAAAGATATCTCCTCCAAAATGATTGGAAAAAAGTTGTTTACCAAGCAGACAGGAGAAAAGGGAAGGATATGCAATCAAGTATTTATCTGTGAGCGCAGATATCCCAGGAGAGAATACTATTTTGCAATAACAATGGAAAGGTCTTTTCAAGTGAGTAATATTCGAAATACAAGTAAACTAATTAACCTGTTATAGCTGAATTTTTAAGGAAAAAGCAAACCCCCAAAATGTTTACTGTGCTGGTCACTTGCTTTTGAAAATCAGAAATATACATGAGAAATTTTGTTCCTTTTGTCTCTGATTGTATGGTTGCCTTAATGTTTAGATACTTTAGACATGAAATGCTACGATTCAAATATAAGGAAAAATGAACGACGAATGAGTATTGGTAGTCCCAGCTGAAGTTCAAAATTGTATGGCTGAAAGGGGCATGGGTGGAATGAAGGGGTTATTTTTGTTTTTGTTTTAGTTTGCACTTGTCAGCCAGATGCTTATACTAGAGTTTACTTTAAAAATACAGCTCTGTGTGTGTGTTTACGTGCATGCTATTTAAGAGAGTCAGGAACAAGATAGGTAGAAGAGTTTTAGAAGAGCCAATGATTCTAGATAAAATATGCTCATTCCTCAATGTGTGGAGATTCCTAGAGGTGCACAGGTGTGTCCCTCAGCTTTGAAAGTGCTGGTAGCTCGCTTATGCCAATACTCCTTCAGAAACTTTTAAGAATATTTGGGCATAGAGGTCTGTTTTCAGAGTTTTTGGAAGATGAAAGCCATAGTCTCTCCTGACTTTATGTTCTGTATGTGTGCAGGTATGTGGGCACAGTTACGGAAGTGTGGCAGTGTATTTTTTGACAGACTAGTGTGCCACTATGGAGCATAGAGCATGAATTGCTAAATAACTTCAACAAAGCCAGGTTAAAGCAGATCTTTGGCCTTTATGTTCTGAAGCTCTTCAGAAACTGAGTTTGGCCTATCCAGATGCTTAAGAGTTGACAGAGACACTCCGCTTGGCAATTAGAGGATTATCTCTAGCACGAATATGAAGTCATTTTTTGTGGAGGAGAAAGGGAACTAACCTTAGGCTTTTGTGTTTATTTGAGTAATTTTTTTGTGAAAGTAGGAATTAAATATTGTATTTGTTCCTTTCTCTTCTTTGGTAGTGCTCTGTCTGATAGAAAGGTATCAGTTATGTTGGGTCTTAGTACAGTTATGCGACTTGGACACCTATGTTCTATTGTACTTTATAATGGAGCAGATCTAATTTTTGTAGTATGCACCTCAGATTTACCACGAGGTGGCACTAAAATACTGTAAATGGCTAGATTTTATGAACGTAAAATTGTGTAAGCAATAAGCAAGCATCCTTATGGGAATAAAATTGACTGTAACTGATTTAAGCAAATCAGATAAAAAAGAGAAACACATTTTCCTGACTTGTTCTTGCTCTTGTATGAAAAAAAAATCTTATTAGTGTATATTGGACCTAACAGTATGGATTATTGTCTTTTGAGAGGATTGTGCTGTATTTTTACTGACTTGCTTTGTAAGTCGTGGTTTTAGACGTGCTTGTACTTGCTGTAGCTTATCTGGGATGCTTATGATGAGGAAACAACTTTCTAAAGGAGGTTTGAAGGTTGGATAGCACATAGTGTGTATTCCCAATGTTTTTTCAAACCCTTTAAGGAGGGAAAGAAGTCTGTAAAATAAGCAGTTGAAAGTGGAACTTGATATCTTCAGTGTTATTTGCCCATAGAGGCAAGATTTCTCATGTTTTAAGCAAAACTGTTCACTTTGGTCAATTCTGTGGAACAGGGAGTTTTTTCTGTAATGTGTTTGTAGCTTCCTGACTGTTCACTGTATGAATATCCAGAAATGTTCACTGTGTTGAATCTTGCTATTAGATGTAGGATAATTCACCCCATGTATGTTACCATTTGGAGGGATGGTGGTAGGAGGGGGTCTAGTGTGGTTACTGAGCGTGTTCTCTAAATCAGTGTCATGCTTTACAACAGTTACAAGGCTGTTTAATGTGTAAGACCTGTGCTGATCTGAAGTGCTGCCTTATCTGTCACAATCTATGCATGGATGGTGATCAGGGAATGTAGGTTGAGATGATACGAGTGAGTATGACTGTTCCCATGAGGAGAGATTTAAGGTTCTGTGGTAGGAAATCTTGATGTTTTTGTTGACATTTAAGTAGCTTTTTTAAAAAAAAACCCTCTGCTGCAGATGTTATAAATTCTGGTTTCTTAATTTCTTGAATAATTGAGTGCTGTTTTGTCAGAACTTTGTGACTTACTTTCAGTGATGGCTGTACTTACTGAGCTTTGCGATCCTACTGAACAGTAGTAGTTTGCAGTAACATGCCACTAGGTTCTGCAGACCTAGATTTGTCCTTGGAGATGAAGCATGGCAGAATGAATAAATGAGTGCCTGACATTTGATGTGTGTTTGTGTAGGGGTAGGTGGAGAAAGGGAAGACGAGAATTTTTTCTTTTTCTGGTGACAACCTAAAAGATAAAATGCATATGATTGCTAAATTACTTTTCTATCAAGATTTAAAAGTAGTTTGTCTGTGTTAATTGCTGTATTGCTACTAAAAGAAAGCAGACTCAATGTACACCTTAAAATCTGGAAAGTATTACTAAAAGGTTTTATGTAGATGTATTGAATAGATGGTAACATCCTCCTTGGAGCATACAAGTAAAATGCCCCAAAAATTTCCAGCTAACAACAAGGTGTTATTGCTGTGAGGTATTTTATGAGAAGAGCTAAGTTTCAATTGTATGCTATAAAATTTCTTATGCTTTTCTTTTTTTTTTCTTGTTCTAGGGTCCTGTGCTGATAGGCAGTTCTCAGGGTGGTGTTAATATTGAAGATGTTGCTGCGGAGAATCCTGATGCGATAATTAAGGAACCCATTGATATAGTAGAAGGCATAAAAAAGGAGCAAGCTGTTAGGGTAATTGTTAATGCAGAAAAGTACACATTAGTGAGGATGGGAGGGTTGCTTCTAAATTTTGTGAAGTGTGCATGCTTTCAACCTGCTGAGTTGTCTTAAACCCTTTTGAAATATTGAAACAAATTTGAATTAGATATTTCAGTGTTTTCAGGTGATAGTCACAGCAGTGCTTTATCTAGCTTTTATGTAACTTTGTGGAGGCATATGATCGTGACTTTTTACTAGCTCTTTTTTAGGATAAATGTTGTGCTTTGTATTGAAAACAAATCTTTTCAAATACCAGAGTTAACATTTTTTTTTGCCAGGAAGTCAGGAAAGGTTCTACATCTACAAATTCAGTTAATACTGAAATAATGATTAAAGTGGGACTTTCATAATTTGTAACTAAATCAAACCCTGAACATCAGTTAACTGATGAACAATCTTTTACTTTCAGCTTGCCCAAAAAATGGGATTTCCTCCTAATCTGGTGGATGAAGCAGCTGAAAATATGATCAAATTATATAACCTCTTCCTGAAATATGATGCTACTATGATAGAAATAAATCCTATGGTGGAAGATGCATCAGGAGTTGGTAATGTTTCTTCTTCATATTCTTCATGTAACAGCTTAAAAATTTACTTGCTTTGCGTTGCTAAAACTTCATCTGTATTCAGCAAGGTAACATGTCATGTTGAAATATGAATTTAGTAAAGTACATAAGCTTGAGAATCTAAGCATTGTAAATATCTGCTCTTAATTGATAAGTGCTATCTTAAGTTTGAATAGTTTCCTTTTTAAAAAGATTTCTTTAAAAAGAGCACATCCTCTTGAGTGTTTGACTGCCCAGCCTAAGGCATTCCTGGAAACTGGTTCTTTACAAAATTAATGAATTGAAAATGGAGCCATCTTGTGTATTTAAAGTTGGTATTGAAAAGGGAACCAGAATAGTAGCACTTTCTAGCAATCTCTTGCCTTTACTGCTCAGGCATCAGAATGATTGATTGAGTTTTATGTTTGATGTGTTGAATGACTATAGGTGTTTAATCGATATCTTGATTTCTAGCGTATCTGGTTACAGAATAGTTAGTGTTCAATCAAAGCCAGTTCCCATCTCACACAAAAATAAATCTACAGAGAATATTTCTACTTGAACTTGGGTACAAGGGTTTTAAATTTAAACATGGATGTGTAGCTCCTCCATCGAAGCTTACAATTATTCTACTGGGGTTTTTTTTTCCTTAATAATACTGCTTAAATGAACAATATGGAACAGTCTCGCCCATCTTTTTCTTGTGCCTTGTCATTTTTGTATCACCTGTAGTGAGGGGTAGAAACTAAGTCTTGCATTTATACAGACAGAAACTTATTTTTTGTGTAAAGAATACCCTTAATTTTCCATGTCACCTGCTATATCCAAGTTAGACTTTTGTGTGTGTTCTTCTGACACCCTTTCTTTGAACTCAGATGTTTTTCACTGTGTTTCTGCACAAGCAGAACACTCAGGGGTTAAAAAAAATCAAACTAAAAGTCGTCCTTCTGTAGTAATTAATGTTACACTAAATATGAAAGTGTAATTTGTCCAGGTTTATCAAGCAGCTTTTTCTAAGCCTCTTTGTTTTTGGTGTGTCTCAAGAAATGTCTTCCTTTTTTTGTGCACTTAAAGGGACTTAGTGATGATGTGGGTAAACTAGAGAGAATTTTGTATTTACATGCAGTGCTAAGTGTGTCTTTTCAGCAAAACTTCCTTTAGACTGCATGAGCTAGCTGCCAAGTTTGACTTAACAGACTTTAACATATTCATGTAGCAGTTGAGCTCTTATTCCAGTATTAAATAATGTGGGTGTTTTTTTTTTTAGTGATGTGTATGGATGCAAAGATAAACTTTGACAGTAATTCAGCCTATCGTCAGAAGAAAATCTTTGATATGCAGGATTGGACACAGGAGGATGAAAGAGACAGGGACGCTGCAAAAGCAGATCTTAACTATATAGGATTGGATGGAAACATAGGCTGCTTAGGTATGTCCTATTTAATGAATTTTAAATGAACTAGTGGATTTATAAACTGAATTCCTAAATGTTATCTTTATTTTCATATAGTCAATGGTGCTGGTTTAGCTATGGCCACAATGGATATAATTAAACTTCACGGCGGAACTCCAGCAAACTTCCTTGATGTTGGTGGTGGTGCTACAGTGCAGCAAGTGACAGAAGCCTTTAAGCTTATTACCTCTGATAAAAAGGTGAGGGAAGAATTGGCACATCAAGGTCCTACGCAGTGGTAAAACAGGCTGTGATTTGAAAGGCAATGCTTAGTTCATGTTTTCCAGAAAACACGTTTTTATCAGCATAGAATTAAAAAGGGAAGAAAATGGAGACGTTAGCTTAATCTTAGTGCAAATAAAGAAGGCCTGAAAACATGTTGAAATTTTTTCCATTTTTTAAATATAGGTTCTTTAGCTGTGTACTGAGTAGGCAGGTTTTTGTCCTCCAATTGTAGTTACAGCTGTATTTGAATATTTCCAGAAATCTTTGAGTCAGAAACTCCCTCTGCCTGCTGTGTAAATGGAAACTGGTTATCAGATGACCTTCCATTTCTTGTTTTGTTTTGTTTTGCTTTTTGGGTGCATTTAGCAGCTGCATCTGCTTTGTGCATAGAGCTCTGGAGATGAATATTCATTGTGCTGTGCAAAACCATGTTTCTAAGGTACTAAGTATATGTAATGTAAGATAACTTTGTAATGTGTTTGAATGGGCATTATTTTTTATCCTATCAGAAGTCTTCGAATGTTATTAAAATAATGAATTGAGGAAGAGCTTTGCCATTCCAAAAGGGCAATGCAAGGACTGGATTGATGGTTTGCATAGAGGTCCTTATCCTAGTAGGAACTCAATGACAGTTTGGGCCTTTATAAAAAGAATGAAGAATATGAAAAAGAGCTAACCAGAGAAGTTGGGAGTGACTTGCAGGACCTCGTAATAGTATGATATTTTGCACCAGAATTTTGTGCACAACTTGCTTATCTTTGAAAAGGGCCAGCAACAAATACTGGGTGATGCTACACAGAAGCTTAATCTCTTTTCCATTGGAAAGATTCTTGTTAACAAACACAGGGTCTGACACAGTGTCTGAGAGTGTTATGGAATCACAAAATTGTTTAGGTTGGAAAAGACCTTGTAAGATCATAAAGTCTAACTGTTAACCTAGCACTGACAAGTCTACTACTAAACTATGTCCCAGTGCAACACATCTACGCAACTTTTAAACACCTCCAGGTGTGGCAGTTCAAGCACTTCCCTGGGCAGCCTGTTCCTGTGCTTGGCAAACCTTTCAGTGGAGTAATTTTTCCTAACATCCAGTCTAAAACTCCCCTGGTGCAACTTGTCCTGTTGCTTGTTACCTGGGAGAAAAGGCCAACACCTACCTCAACAGTCTCCTTTCAGGTAGTCCTAGGAAGAAATGAGGTCACCCCTCAGGATCTTTTCTCCAAACTAAACAATTGGGAAGAAAGTGAGGGGACAGGCACAGAACATCTGAATTACAGAGAGAAGAGGAGAAGAAGCTAGTAAGAATCCAAGAGTTGTTGATTTAAGAGAAGTTCTTGCAATGCCAGTTTTCTGCTGATACATGGACAGAGGGTGTCCAAACAGACTTCTTAATGTATTTTTCCCATTATGCTTTGTGTTGGCTGCTCACTGTTTTATCAGAAAGCAAGGATTGTAGCTGGGATTCTTGGTGCTGACAGTCAAACAACAGCACAGCCCACTGGTGTCATGGACTGCACTCTGGCTGGCAATCTGGATTCAGTTCAGGGGTAGTTTGGGGCTGCCTTCTGGGATGCCAGTCTGAGTTGCTTCTACCCATTAGTAGCAGGAGCAAAAACAATGCCACACAGATGAGCTAGTCTTAATTGCAAGATAATGAGAAGCAAGCTATTGTTTATTAACCAGCTGCACATTAATGTTTTGTTCTGTTAAGTTTATTCTGTCCTCCAAGGCTGTCTACCCATTTTTGCTCCACTTGATTCTGTCATTGACCACGGTCTAATTATCCTTCTTTCCACCACTTGAGTTAAAAAAAGACTTTTCCTTTATCTTAGGCTTAGTCCTCCTGAATAAAATGTATTTCAGATAAGCTTACCTCCAAGCATGCTAGCTTTTAAGTAAACTGTATAAAGTGTCTTGTGTATGAGTTTTGTAAATTTTCTGTGTTCTTTAACGTGGCTTCTTCAGTATGTTGAGGTACTAGTGTGGGAAGTATCTCTGCTGGAGTAATGTTAGAAATGGAAAGATAAGCAGTTGACAAGTTGTTAAATGACTACTGAAGTTTCATCTGTTTGATTTGCTTGAAGAAAATCAAACAGCTCTATTCATCTTGCTGAGAATATTCTGAAGTAAAGTGTTTGGTTTGTACAGAAAATGGGCATGTGTCTACACAGAATACACACTGTAAGAGAAATGGCTGTGGCCTGCAACTCATGCTGGATTGAAGGACAATGTGGGAGTTTCCTGGGATGAGCATTTTTGCATTAGGTTTTTTTCTGAAGTAACTATTCTGTTGTGTGTGAATTGATGAAGCTGTACTGTTGTTGTTGTTCTCTAGAATGGAAGCATTCCCTGTCTTTTGCAGAGTCCTTTATTAGACATATGAAGCTTGAATTTTCCTTAGCCTGAAAGGCTCATTGGTGCTTTTAGCTGATGTCCTATGGCCATTTTAACAGGAATGTTGTCATTGGTTCTGTAGGTACTGGCTATTCTGGTAAATATTTTTGGTGGCATTATGCGATGTGACGTGATAGCACAAGGCATCGTTATGGCAGTAAAGGATTTGGACCTAAAAATACCTATTGTGGTACGGTTGCAAGGTGAGTGCTTCAGTACATGTTCAATATATTTCTGTCCACATTGACAAATGTTCTTGAGCTTTTATATTGTGTAGCAATTTGCCTGTAAGCTGAAGACTATTGAAAAATAAAGCAAACCTTGAATTTAGATGGTGAGGATGGGCAAGTTTGTAAAAAGAGATTTCCTGCTTTTTATAACTATTAAAGTTGTTGCCTTCTAGATTTATTTACTAACTTACTTTTGGAACAGGCTCCCTAGAAAATGTGAGAATACTCTGGTAGCAGTAGTCTCCTGTTCAATGAGAGTGGCATTTTGTCTTTTTTTTTAAGGTACACGAGTTGATGATGCCAAAGCTTTAATAACAGCTAGCGGTCTCAAAATCCTTGCATGTGATGACTTGGATGAAGCTGCAAAAATGGTAAGATAGCTGATTACAAGTATTCTTTTCAGAGTGTAGTAACTGTTGCAGAATGTTGAAAAGTCAAAACTCTATTCGTTCTAAAGGCAGCATAGTATAAATCACAGTGCCAGTTATTATCGGGACCTGAAGCAAATGTTTTACAAATTAGTATATGTTTTGTGAGGAGTACCATGCAGTAGGAAGCTATTATGCCCTAGAAATTTCTGTTTGGGATTTAGATTCTGCCCCCAACTCTGAAAACCAGTTTGAAAAATATGTTTAAACAAAAGTAAAGCAGGTGAATGACCAGATCAGTCACTTTCCTTGGAAGAAGAATGACTAAGAGTTCAGCTTTATTATTAATTGGAAGAAAATACTTGAACTGAGGCAGCTGAAAAATGCAATATAACACTTCTTTTGACTACTTTTTGCTATACTTCAGTATGTGTGATTAAAACCAAACATAGTTATCTTCCTTTTGCCTCATAAGGTAATTGGATATTTAGGCATTCAGACATGTTAGTTGTGAGAGTGTGTTTGTGTGTGTGTGTTAAGCTATATTTCATCTGTATGTTCACCACGTTCTAAGGTTCTTGATGAATTCAAAGTTCTCAGCTGAATCATCTCAGCCATGGAAATGGAGTTAAAATTATTTTTGTAATCTTAAATTATCTGTATCTATAGAATGACTTCTTGAAAAGGTTATAACTAGCTTTGTAGATTGCCTGTAGGAAATTCCTTAACCAGGCTTGTGTAAGATGATGGAATAAGTGGGATAAACAAGTGGATGAGAATAGATCAGAGTGATAAGCTTAGCATTCCTAGCAGTGATTATAACTAGTGGTATTAAACAATTTTTTTTTCTGCCTAAATGTTTAGCAGATGTTTGTGTATTATTCTAGGTAGCTAGTATTTTAGGTGCCTTTGTAGTTAGGTAGTGTGGACAAGAAAAACTTACTACAACTGTGGAGCAACATTAGAGATGAAAATTTTTGATCTACAAAAAATTAGAGGGCATCTTGTGGATTTTGTATCCTGAGGAAACTTCTAGTTCTGAATATTTTTTCCCCTAAAGAACCACTTCAGTATAATAATTGATTTTAATCAGGAAATAATTAATAAAGGTTTTAAATCACTGTGCAAGATAAGTTGAAGCTCCATGAGATATCAAACAAATATCCAGAAATGCTTGCAATAAGAACTCTGAGGAGAAAATACTTCTAGATATAAAGAATCTCTTGTGGGTAGGTACACCCAACACCTTCCAAGAAAACAAGGTGGCACAAAAAGTTTAAAACTTGTAGCATTTTATCAAGATACTTGTTTGTAAATGAGAACTAGATGTGGTGTAACTGTGTGAGAAGTTTTCTAAAAGACAGAACTTTCATTTAAAGGTGATTAAGAAACACTGGACCAAGTAATAATTCCCTTACTCCCACCTTAAGATCTTGCTAAAGATTCACCATCATTACTTGGGTTAAAAAGATTAGTCCAGCTCACTTGTAGTAGGATTGTTTTGAAATTAAGTCTTTATTTTCTGTTTTTCAGGTGGTGAAACTCTCTGAAATAGTAAATTTAGCAAAACAAGCTCAAGTGGATGTTAAATTTCAGTTGCCAATTTGATCTGAGAGCTGTCATGCCAGTGTCTAACATGTTCTCTGAAATATTATGTTCTGTGGGATGTTTTTCATTTTTCTTGTGTGTGGAGGTTTTGACTGTTTGACAGGCGCACAAACTGAAGTACTTGGTCTTTAATGTTAACAATTGGAATGGTCAGAGTTCTTGTAAGAGCTTGTATTGCTGATATTTAGTCCTTCTTAGCTGTTGTTCGCAAGCCTCCAGCTTCTGCTGCAGAATGTCACTTGCAATATACTTCTGCATTGTCCAAAGTAAAGCTTCTGGTTGAAAAATAATTATTCTGAATAAATTCTGAAGTTACCTTACCTGTAAATTTGTATTAGCCTTGGTTAAAAGTAAATATGACTAGATTATCTAGTTGTCCATGTGGAGAAATGTATAGAAACGGTATTTTATATTGGAAACAGTTGTACTTAGTATAATGGACATGAACAAACCAATCATTATTTATGAACAGGTGCAGTTGAACTTGATCAGAAACATTTTTAGAAGTGCTTCACTGAAGTGGCTGGTAACTCTTCTGGACAACATGTTTAATCACTACAAAATATACTGTAGCACTTAGATTTTTCACGATTTCTGGTCCTTACAAAAAAGTATTGTGTAGTTTTATATATGAACATGCATTTACGGAACTTCAAGGAGACAGAATACAGAGAGAATTAAAATGTCTATTGTACATCGCTAATAAAATTGTACATTAATAAAATGTCTCCCAGAGCTTCTGCTGTGGTTTTTTTTTTCATATGTTGCCATTTTTATAAGTTTCATAAACTCATGGATATGGAAATATAGCAAGCCAGAAGTTTTTTAGGAGTGAATTTGTTCACTCAACTTTGAATAAGTTTTTTTTTCTCTTGAATTGCATCGTGTGATTAAAACCATGTGTGCTCACACTGTTGAAAAGTGTGGACAGATATCATATGTACAACATCTTGCTAAAGTGGCCAAATCTGGCCTCTGCACAAACAAATATGCAGGAAAATGTTGCTTCTACTGACAAAGCTACTACTAGCCACTATTTTTTGTCACCTTACAATGCTGTTGATTTTACTGTTAAAGGGATCTTGGAACTTGGCTGATGTTACATTTACCATTTGGTAATCTGACATAATTTGGAAACTATTACTCATTTTCTGTTAGTACATTTCATGTTTAAAATGCTAGTTTCTTGGATAGTGATAGTGTGGTTTTATCAGGAAATAATGAAGACTTGTCTATGATGGGATTTCAAAATGGAAAATCCTATAATCATGTAAGGGATTAAGGGTTATATGAAATATAGGGGAGCTTACAGTTGATCATATGGAGTTTTGAGGTAGGTAGAAACTTTAAACTAGCGTAGTGTATTTCGGTAGCTTTTTGGCAGTACTGAAGAAAACCAAAAGAAGTTAAACTCTCTCTGAATATCGTGGTTGATCTCTCACAATTAACTACTGTGTGCTGTCGATCCAGTGTGCTAAATTGGTGTTGTGGGTGTGCTTGGAATTGCTTTTATTCAGCGCCCTTGAATAAATTTGCAGAGATAACTAGTTTGAATAGGTTTGTTAAGCATTCCTTAATTTAGAGTATATAAGTAATTTCTAGCATGTGGGTTTACCTCTAGCCTTACTTTTTAACTTTTAGAATCTCTGTGGAATGATAGTGTTTCAGGTTCATAAAGAGGTCATTCTTTTTTAAACACACCTAAACATAGCAGCTTTATTCTTTCTAAATCAAAGGGAGGAACTGTAAGAAAAAAATGACTTTGTGTTGCCAAAAATGACAAATGGAAATGGTATTTTGGTACAAATACTGGACTAGGATGAAGGGAAAACTAGATGATGCTGTTAATCCAGAAATTCCTAATACCCTATTTGAACTGTGAAATGTAGTTGGAGTAGGGGAGAGGGATCAAACGCAAAAAAGTTATTTCCTTCTTGGAGGGGAATGTAAGGTATTGACTTTCTCAGTAAGGTACTCACAGGATCTAGACCTGACAAAGAACAGTGTTTTGCCATTAAGGTAAACTCAAAGGCCATAGTTTTTCTTATAACAAAGGATGAAGAATATGTGAAGAATGTGGGATAGGAGGGTGGGTGCATACAGTTTGCTGACCAGAGTGTTCAGAGTGTACCAAATCACTCTTAATGCTAAAATAACCTCATAGAGTGGAAGTTTAACTTATCTCAGCAATGCTTACAGCATTGTAATCCAAATACTTATTAATTAGAAGGAACTGAATTTCCCTTTGGAAGCAGCAGTGTGTAATGGCTTGATACACAGTGTCACGGTTAGGATGGGACGCATGTGAACAGTAACATGAAGGACTGTGACTAGGATTGTGTAGATGACAGGCATGCTGCTTTCCCAAGGTAAGGGTCTGAAAACATTGTTTCTTTTTATTTTCACTTGAAGAAACAGAATTAGTGATTGGCTGATTAGTGTTAAGCATTTTGAAACTAAGTAGGTGTATGGAGATTGCTTTAATTAACAGGGTAGTAGAGGGCTACAGGACCTTTTAATTATGTGTATGTGTTAATCATTCTTCAGGCTGTTTTGCCTATATCAAAGTATGTTGCAGTCAAGGAATATTAATCCTTGTGGTGTGTAGTTGTTAATTTAAAGACCCAAAGCTGATGTAGGAAAGAATTGCAAACTTCCTTATCCATTCTGTATTGCAATAGTAATAATAAAAGATGTGTAAGAATGGAAACATACAAAAGTATTAGTGTATGCAGCCAAAAGCAAAATCTGTAACAAAGTAAACAAAACATGAAAAATGTCTAAACAACTTCATAGAAACAGGAATTTTAATGGCAGTAAAAGTAATTTGCATTAAATGACTTGCTGCCTTTTGATGTAGTTATTACTAATGCAGAGTTTAATTGGTTTGAAGAGTCATAAAACCAAATGCCTTTTTGTAAGAATAGTATTACTACTATCGACAATAGTGATGCCTCACAAATACCCTCTTTCAATCAGCAGTAGTTTGGAGTATTGTGAGTCAGAGGTAAACACAACTGAGGTGAAACTATTCAAATCTGGCAGCAGAGGTGCCCTGGAGTTCCTGTTCTGCAGGTGAGCTTTAGCACATCAAGTGTCTTCATTTTCATTTGAAGTGAATAGCTGAAACACCCTGCAAACTAAACTGCCTTGGTTTTAGTCAACTGAAATAGTTTTGTAAGATGTTATGTCATAAATAAGTAGTTCTTAAAATATAATGAAAGATTTTCTTCAGGTGTGTCTTAAAGTGCAAGAAACTTAAAGAAGGACTTATACATGTAAGTGTTCAATTGCTTGTTTTTATTCCATTTACAACCAGTGGCACCATATTCCCATAAGCAGGGAATGATGAGGCTGTCAGGTGGGTTTTTTCCCCAGTATGAAGAGGGAATAGGATTAAAGTCATGGAGATGTGGTGGATGATATAAGACTAGAAAACACTTCTGCTCACAAAAGTAAAAATCAAAGACAGACCTTATTGAGGAATGATTTCTCAACAAAATATTTTTTTCTCCTCTTTATCTGACTCCACAGTTCATGTGTTGAAATACAAGAGACTCTATAGATGTTTACAGAGACGGGAGGAGTGGTGTGTGGGCAATAGGAACACAGTGATGGGGATAGTTTATTCCTAATACAAAGTTGTGCTCTTTTGTGGCCTCAGGGCAAATAATTTCTGGAATGCTGTCTTTCGTTTCCCAGGTGGTAATGAGCTCCATGGCTTTAGGAAGGCAGAAATTCTTCACAGTGCAGGAAGAGACCCTGGGGCGTTGTGTATTAGACACAGCATGGGAAATGGGGAGGGATCTGAATGGGTGCAGCCTGAATGAAAGACTTCACTGCAACTAACAATGCTATATTTCTATTGTTTTTATAATTCACCCAGATTCTGTGTGAGAGAGAGCATGCCAGTAGTTTTATAGGTATATATCTACATCAGTGTATGTATGTATGCATATGTATTTATAAACAGTAAGAGCAAGATTAATACGTATAAACTTGGGAGCAGTGCTTATCAGTTTACTGTGGTACCAAGTGCACTGCAGTAATGGTAAACTTTCTCATTATTCATGGCCCATTTAAACAGACAAGATATATTACTTGGCGCAAAGAAACAGTACTGCCTCTTGTTTTGAGACTCGCTTGAGAGATAAAGGTGATGCACAGTCCTTGCACTACGTGTATCTTTGCCACTGCTTTGTTATCTGTTTAAGCACCACTTGCCGAAGGTCTGGGTCAGCAGAGCTGTTGGTAGCTTTGGGAGTGAGCTACATGCTCAGTGCTTGAGAAGTTCAGGCTACAGAGAGAATGGGATGATGGTCACTGAAAAATTAACACCATACCCAAAGGACAAAACCATGAGTTGTAGGCTCCTCAGTTCTAGGAGCTAGCAGTAAGAAGGCTCTTTCCTCCTCTTTTTCCTCACTTGATCTTGCCTGCACTACGCAACATCAAATCTTTTCACTGAAAAGAGCCAAAGCAGGTATTGGATGTAAGCTGCTCTTGTGTCCAAAACAGAAAGGTAGTGATATAAAAAGTAATCAGGGTGGGCATGAGGGGTACTCAGCTTGAATCAAGGATCAAGGAATTGTTTAGATTGGAAAAGACATTTAAGGTTATCAAGTCCAACCCTTTAGTAGAGCAGACGTACAATAGATCTGAAGCAAATCAGTCATTCCTAGCTGGCACAGAAGTCCATTGCCTCTCTTAAATTTTTAACCTCATTGACAGCAGAAACTAAATTCCTTTGAGTTCTCCAAGACTGCTACTCTCAAAAACACAGTCTGCACTCACAAATTACAGAGGATTTAAAGGGAGGGAAAACCATCGTGATGGAAAAAGAAAACAATGGAGGAAAAAAAAGGAGAGCAGGCAAGTACTACAGCTGGATGATCCTTGGGGTTAGCTACATCGTATTTGGGTGTCATTATCCAAAAAGTTTTACTGAAGTCTCTGCTTTCCCACCTTGTGTTGCTCAGCTGTCCTTATGTCCTTCGCAGTGGGAGGCTGTGACCTTGTCAGAGGGCAGCTTGTCAGCTGGCTCTGCCCTATCCCCTCTGCCTCCGCTGTCAGCTCTCTCCAGACAGGTGCTCCTTCAGACAGCCTGCTGGGCTCACACTTCCCTCCCCCAAGTTGTGTGCCTGGCAGCAGAGTGTCTGTGCTGCGTGGATACCATGACATCATTTTCTATCAGCCAACAGTCCAAAAACTGAGTTTTGCCTTTCCTTTTATGTAACCTATATTGCATTGCCCTGTATTATCCATTTGCCAATTTGTATACTTCACATAGGCTAAAAAGGCTTCATAGGTTCATAGAATAACCAGGTTGGAAGAGACCCACCGGATCATCACGATTCCTATCAATCACTAAACCATGCCCCTCAGCACCTCATCCACCCGTGCCTTAAACACCTCCAGGGAAGGTGGATCAACCACCTCCTATGTGTCTGGCTATTTATATTGCTCCCAAAAGTGCAAGTTGGTTGGAAGAATCCACACAACTTCATCAATTTTATCATTATTAGCATATCTTCTCATATCAGATCTGTAGTTTTCTGCATTTAAGGATTCTTGCCAGTTGACATGCACACTAGAGGACTTAAATCAGCCCAAATGTGCTGGATCAATGTGACTTTCTGTTTAATGCAATTATGTCAACCATTAGATTAATATACAGACAGAACTGTATCTGAGGCTCTTATCTATTTTCAGATTTCATTTTCTTCCATCTTCACCACTTTTTCATGTTCTCTTTTGATTCAAACTAATCCATATTTGACCATTCTGAGGAATGTTACCCATTTTGAGAGATGCAGGACTTGGGGGTGGCTGGAGCAACTGTCATTTAAGGAGAGGCTTAGAGAGCTGTGACTGTTGATCCTGGAGAAGTGGAAGCTCATGGGACCTTATCTGTGTGGATGAATGCCTGATGGGAGGAGTAAAAATGAAGCCAGGTTCTTCTCATTGGTTTCTAGGATCAGGATAAGAGGCAACAGCTGAGGGTGGTCTGACACTGGCACAAGTTGTTTAGAGTTTGTAGAATCACAGAATCACAGAACAACCAGGTTGGAAGGGACCCATCGGATCTTCTAGTCCAACCATTTCTATCTAACACTAAACCAAGTCCCTCAATACCTCATCCACCTGTGTCTTAAACACCTCCAGGGAAGGTGAATCAACCACCTCTCTGAGCAGCCTATTCCAATGCCCAATGACCCTCTGTGTGAAAAACCTCCTCCTAATCTCCAGCCTAAATCTCCCCTGGTGGAGCTTGAGGCCATTCCCTCTTGTCCTATTCCCTGTCACTTGGGAGAAGAGGCCAGCTCCCTCCTCTCTACAACCTCCTTTCAGGTACTTGTAGAGAGTAATGAGGTCTCCTCTCAGCCTCCTCTTCTCCAGGTTAAACAACCCCAGCTCTCTCAGCTGCTCCTCATAGGGACTGTTCTCCAGCCCCTTCACCAGCCTCGTCACTCTTCTCTGGACTTGCTCCAGAATCTCCAGCACTGGAAGTATTCAAAAACTGTGACATGACCCTGAGCAACCTCTAGTTGGGTGAAAGGAGTCTTTGTGAAAAACATATATTGACAAGCTGGTAAATTCAGCCTGAAATAAAGAAAATTTTCCCAATAAGATAAATGTTTGCATTTTTGGCTTGTTTTGGGGTTTTTTAGCTGTATTTATTATTTTTCATACCTATTTTACCACTGTTTCCTACTAGACCAAGAAGGGTTAGCTTGAAGCATAGGATTATGTCACCACTGATGTCTGTAATAGCACTTTTCATAGGATGAAATCTTCCGAAATGAGGCATGGAAAAATTACTTGCAAAGGAACAATTATTTTAAATGTAGTCTTAGGGGTTTTTTTGCCTACTTAGAGACTTAATCTCCCTTGCCAAACTTCAATATTTTTGGATGACCATTTTCCCCATTTTTGTTGCACTTAAATGGGAGGGAGAGAAGGTTCACAGCTTGGGTGATAATTGCTCTGCTGGGCTGTGGGTTTGATTCATATTCCAGCTGCTGGGTCATAAGGAGCAGTTTGAATCACAGAACAGACAGAAGGATTCCCAAGGGGAGCATCAGCTCTAGTTTTCCATCAGATGAGGGACTGAATGGGGCACTTGAGGGAGCTGTTCACCTTCCCATGGAAGTGGTGAGAAGGAATACCCACCAGCCTCAAGAAAAAGGAACTAAATGAAAAGAATATTTTTTTGAAAACTGACAATAATTTGTTTTAATGGAAACCTGTGCTTTTATAACTCTGCAAATAGAATCGTTTGAAATACATAAAGCAAAGCCATGCTATGGGTAGATTTTCTTCTTCTTATGCTAGAGTTACTACTGGAATGAGCCTAAATATATTCTCTATAGATTTTGAAAGTCTGCTTTCAAGGCATGAGGGCTTTTTGCACAGAACTGTAGAGCATATAGCTGCCTATACCTGCAAGTAAATGCCATAGTTTCAGGAGGAAGGGATGAAAAGTGGCAGGAGGAGAGTGTCCAATTCTTTTGAGAATCAGAGGGGAAAACTAAGCTTAAGTAAAGAGAACATCATCCTCACTCCAGGTGTTCCAAAAGTGCCTGAGATCTCCCAGGTTATGTCCTTGATCTAAATCTGCACTTGAGAAGACCTTGTCTCTGTTGATGCTATCAGAGGCCTTTGGTATTAGACTTGGCTTATGCCCCTCTGATATCAGAAGCTACCAGTTCCTGGCAGCTTATTGGGGTAGGTTTCACAGGCAGGTCATTTGGTCTTCCTTGGTTTCACTATGAATGCCATCCAATTACTGAAGAAGTGACTGGTACATAGTTGGAACAGAGGACACCAAGTATCAGCAGCAGAGATAAACCTTGTAGATCATTTAGCCATGTGGACAGATGACTTAGGTGCATGACATCATGCATGAGACAACATCTCAGGGGCTTTGCATGAACACCTTGAAAATGCCAGTCCCTGTGCTGGTGGAAACTTAATGAAATCTCCTAAAAGTAAGCCAGGTTCTAGTTGAAGCAAATAAAATCAATGGGCCTCAACTAGAGGACTCTGTCATTCACGTTTATGAAGACGCTTTAGGAAAACAAAAGAGAACTACATTTCTCTGATCTTTTCTAAGATAATGTCTCCTTCTTACTCTGCTTGCCTAGCTCACACTTTCCATTCCAAGACTGATTAAATATGCTAATATTTAAACTTTTCTTTGAAGTCTTCATAGGATTCCATTTAGGTTTAAATCTTCCCTAGGTCAGTAGTGAACAAATCATTAATCCACCAAAACTTGTAAAGTTCTTCTATCCCTAAGAAGGCAAGGTGGAAATAGCAAAGTGAAACAACTCTAAGCTCTCAAGCTTGTGTTTCTTATTACTGTACACACTGTCAGTCATACATGATACAAGAAATGAATGTGAGTTGTTTATTAATAGTTTCTGGCTGACACTAGGCTTGTTCTGTCTTTCTTCATGGAAGCAGCAACCGGCTGGGATAAGTGACTTCTTGCCAGGCCATGTTTATCTCAGAGGGATATATACCATGCTGGAGGGGAATAAGGAGAGGGTTGTGATGACTTTTCTCCTTCACTGTGCAGCCCCAGTCTTGGAAGGACCTGGGACACATGGACCAACCATCGGACACCAGATGGGGGTCGAGCGTCTTTATTATGATACTGGAAGGATGAAAGCTGTGAGTCAAAACCCACTGAAGCAGATGTGTGTGGAGATGCTAGAATTGTTCTCCATTGGCCTGGAAAATCAGGGCAAAAAGATTGGTTTCTCAAAGAGCCAAATGTGTGATTTTCTAGACATAAGTAATTTCTCAGCTGTCAGTGACATCTCCTATTTAGGAGGATCCTGTTCTGTAGCTGCAAATGAAAAGAGCTTCTTGGCAGCCAGCCAGCCACACAGCTACTTCATTTACCAAGGAAAAGTTTGAGGCAATGGGGAAAGTTTTCTAGAAAGCAGATCTGCAATACAGCACACTGTGTTTCTCCTTCATGCAACAGAAAATCAAAGAAAAACATTGAAGGATCACAGAAATATATTTTGTGTAACTGGGTTCACTGAACCACACAAGAATCTAACTGCTAAAACAATTAGAATATGCAGAGTAACTCTGCATTTACCTTAGTTCCTCCTCTCTTGAGTCTTTGTCTGTGACTGACAGCCCTTGGACCGCCTTAGATTTCCTTGGTTTTAAGGCAATCAGATTCTTACCCTTTATGTAAGGTAGACTGGTTCTAGACTGCTATACCTGGAGCCCTGCCAAAAAAATACATAGAAAAATGGTAATTTCCTGTGTGTCTTCTCTTGGGATGCATCTCACTGCCTGGAGAAGGAGTGAAAAAAATCTCTCCTACAGGAGATCTTTAGTGGTTGGATGTCTGTACACAAAGATACCAGTGCCAGCTGCGGGATGATGATTGCAGCCCTACAGGCAAATCGTCTGAGAGATAAAACCTGTCAGATCATGGCATTGCTCAGAGCTCAGAGGCCACATCAACAAGACACTTGCAGCCAAGCAACTGGGAAGAGACCATTTTATTAACGATAGTCCTCACTGCTTTTAGAGATTCGCCTTATAAAACATGCCCTTCACGCTGCCTGCTGACACCTGTCAGCTTTATGGACTCTGCAGTGAGTCAGCCAGTGAACTGGACTCGGAAACGTAAATTTGCATGGGAACAATAATCATTATGTGACCCTAATGGCGTGCATTTCAGACAGTCATCTTCCTTAAGCATAGGCTCGCAGGGCACTGCGTACCCTCCCACTCAACCTCAGCTTACCCCAGCTGGTGGAAGAAAAATTCTGGTTTTTTATCCCTTAGCGTTACCCTTGTGCGTTGTTTAATAACTGGTGATTTTGGAAGACCCAGGTTATCAAAGTTTGCATTCGCATCTCCTGCACAGTTGCCCATGCCTTATTCCCAAAACAACTCCACTGTCTTTTCTTCACCATGCCAATTTTTTGATCATTCCTTTAAAACTTCAGCAACGCCCTTTGGCACTTCTAGCCTGAGGTTCTGCAGCAGAAGGAAAATGAAAATTTAGTGCAGCATTAAGTTAATTAAACTTACCATCAAATTAATAACACAAGAAATACTGGGCAGACTGCATTATTCATTTTCATGTTTTATTCAGTAAAAACTCCATTTTTAATGCACTTGGTGTTACTGCGGGATTTCTTCCGTGCTCTAGTAGATTTTCATGGAAACCTTTTACACATAGGGTTACTGGGGTCCTGTGTATAAAGTCAATGTAATTTTCACTCAAGTGGTAGAAGAGTCATAATTAATAGAAGAAATGAGATATCTCTAGTTTCTGGGAAAGCAAAAATTAATCAAAAATGAGGGATCAAATTAATTTTAATTCATCACCTTATCTGTTATCTTGGTTCCTAGAACTCTTACTATTCTCCCTGCCCTTCCCCTTCACTCTCTAGTTTTCTTCTACCAACAAAGAGTGAGTTCACCCCTTAAAGGCTTTTCTAAAGATCTCAGTACTGAAGTCTTGTTGCACCATCATGGCACATCCCAGCATTATCTCTGCAGCTCTGCTCCTGACCACGCTACAAGGTATCATTATTTATGAATGCATACTACACGGTATGAGGTTAGGACTGTGAGGCTATGTGCTCCATCAGGTTGATTTTTTTTTTTTTAAGTGCAGCCAAGCAATACCTGAATAACATGGTTCAAAGACCTACAGTTCTTCCATTCTAAGAGGACTGTGGATTGTGGTCCAAAAGATCTAGCATGAAATGAAATTATGGGTGCAATAACCCAATATGTGCTCTGGAAAGAGGCAGTGGGAATGTAATTTGCCTTTGAGTAAGGAAGGAAATTAAAGAAAACTGAAACCATGGCACAGAGGCAGGATTATTAAGAAGGAAGGCATAAGGAAGGAATCATTAGGAAATGTGCAGGTCTTGCTGCAACACAATACAAGGGACAAAGAGAGACCAGCTGAGCATATTAGATGCTTCCTTGCTAAATTGTTACTCTTATTAAAGATTATTGTTGATAGAAGAACAGGTAAACCTTCAAGGAAAAACTGCTACAGAATTACGACGTTGAGGGTCAAACTTAGTGCCTTGCCTGGTGTAATATGCAGAGATGCAATTAAAGTAGCAAAGCCTCCTTATTTCTTAATTCCCCTGCTCAGAGGAAGAAGAGACCAGACTGCTCTGTCTCTGCAGAAAAGCACTCACCCAGACTCCTCAGAATTGCTTTATTTCCCTGTGAGCCTCCAGAACTTTTTGCATGTGAACCTTCATCCATTCCCCAGAGTTTTTCAGATACTACCTAAATTTGACAGCAGGAAAAAAAAATAAAGTAAAAATCAGTCATTTAACAGTGCACAAAATATTCTGATGCCTTGCTATTAAAAGAGAAGTAATTTGAAAGTCAGACACGCATCCAGTGGGCTGAGTCTCTGAGTCATTGTTGAACCTGCTGGGGAAGAGGTAGCTGTGGGGAAAGGTCCCCAGCGTCTGGAGTGGGTGAAGCTGAAAGAGAAGGTGAGACACTATAGTTGCTGGGGTTGGCTTCCCCACACCCAGCTGTCTGTGCATTGGGGAAGCTGTGGTGTCAATGCAGCCGAGGAACCGTGAAGGCATCTAAAGAACCTTGGGCATGGTGGAAACCCTTCTCTACACCTTGTTCAGGCTTCAAAGTGCAGGGGGGCTCTTGCAATACTATTTTTCTGCCTTCAATCCCTTTCCACTGGGGCTAGAGGAAGATGCTATGCACAGTCCAGCAGAGACGGATGGTTTTAAGGGAGAGACTGCATCAGATTCTGGGTTTTTCAGAGCTGGAGAAATGTTTCTTCATGCTATACACGTCCATGTGAGTGCTTGCGTGTGGAGCCTTCTACATCCAGGACAAGAAAGCATCATGTCCACCTGTGCTCTTCAGCTATTTCTCCACTTCTTCTCTCCTCTACCTCCTTCTGCCACCTACCCCTATCCATGTTCAGCAAAGTCTTTCAATTTGTGATCTTATTGTTTCTGACAACTGTAAATAGTGTTCAAAGTCTTCATTAAAAACACACACACACACACACACACACACACACACGGCTGTTAAGGGTAATCTTCTAGAGCAGATTCTTTATTTCCTTTTAAAGCAGAGTCTTTTCTAGTTCTTAGCCACTTCATGAACTTTTATCTTATATACTGGTATCCTTGTAGACTGAAGATTGATAGACCTTACCAACACACTTCAAGCCAGAAGCCTGGGTGCATCTTCAGCACCAAAAAAAAACCTCTGTTCCTGTGGTGATTTGAAGAAAGGTGCAAAACATGGACTTTTGTACTGTGATATTCAAGTACTGCTGTGGTTGGAACAGAGCTTCTGTGTCCAGGAGAGGAATTGACATGGCACCTAACCAGTGAAGGAGGGAGAGCTGTGTACCTCTAAGTGGGATTATCATCCTTCATCAGTCTGAGTATGGGAGATGAGAAAGAATCACAGGTATTCCTGAAATAACTGTCTACCTGTGATTTGCTTTAAGCCCAGTGGGCAACTATGCACCACACAGCTGCTCACTCCTGCTCTGCTGGGATGGGGGGGAGAATCAGAAGGGCAAAAGAGAAAACTCATAGGTTGAGATAAAAAAAGTTAAATATGTAAAGTAAAAGTTGTGCATGGAAACAAAGCAAAACAAGTAATTTGATCACTGTTTCCCATCAGCAGGCAGGTGTTCAGCCATCTCCAGGAAAGCAGGACTCTGTGGTGCATAATGTTTGAATCATAGAATCACCAGGTTGGAAGAGACCCATCGGATCGAGTCCAACCATTCCTATCAAACACTAAACCATGCCCCTCAACACCTCATCTACCTGTGCCTTAAACACCTCCAGGGAAGGTGAATCGACCACCTCCCTGGGCAGCCTATTCCAATGCCCAATGACCCTTTCTGTGAAAAACTTCCTCCTAATCTCTAGCCTAAATCTCCCCTGGCTGAGCTTGAGGCCATTCCCTCTTGTCCTATTCCCTGTCACTGGGGAGAAAAAGCCAGCTCCCTCCTCTCCACAACCTCAGGTAGTTGTAGAGAGCAATGAGGTCTCCCTTCAACCTCCTCTTCTCCAGGCTAAACTACCCCAGCTCTCTCAGCTGTTCCTAATAAGGCCTGTTCTTCAGGCCCTTCACTTGGCAAGACAAAACTCTTCCTTGAGATTTATATGCTGAACATGGTGTCATAAGGTTTCGAACATCCCTTTGGTCACTTAGGGTCAGCTGTCCCAGCTGTGTCCAGTACAGCATGACAGAAACAGCAGTGATTCCCTGCTCCTTGATATGCATAAGCTGAGACCCTCTCCTCTTTCCTTTAGAAGAGAAGGTGTGAGAACACATTTCATTCTTTTTTAGTAACTTATCAGGATTTTTTCTCAGGGAATAAGAGATCTGATTTCTAAGTCCTCTTTAACTCAAAGAGACTTGAACCTATGTTGCCTCTTTCACAATTTTGCTAAATCTTGCAAACCAGTATAACGAAAAAAAAAATAAATCCACTCAAGGCTAGCCATTTACTGCTTGGAAAAGCCTGGCTGCAAAGACTGCATAACGATAACGTTTCAAGTATAAAAAGATTTCAGGAGGTGGAGACCTGTAACAGCAGGAGACAGAAGGTACTTTCAGTAATTCTTCATCCTGTGTTCTCAACCAAGTCCTGACCTTACACATCATCTGCCTCCATCAGAATGTTTAACCCCAAACCTCAGTACAAACCTCAGGACTCTCAGTCCTGAGGGGGTAGAATAGGATGACCGAGCCACGGAATGTAACGTACAGGCCTGGAATGAGGGTTTGGCTCAGGAGCTGCTGGGTGTCTGAGCAGGAGCTGTTTGAATGACTGCAAGATGGACACTTGCATGGAGGGAAGGTCCTGCCAACAGCTGCTTGGAGGCATTGACCCCAATGTAGGTACCTGCTGTGGTCAGGAAACAGCAGGAGTTGCAAAATTCTCCTGCACTGGCAGCTCCTGTGCCATTTGCTGGTTGCTCAGGTTTGCAGGGCTTCCATGTACAGGACAACTCTTGCCTTCACTAAGTACTGGTATTCCTCTGATGAGTTACATACCATAGCAAGAATATTTGCCTAAAAGCAGCAACCTGGCCATGGCCATTGGTAATAGAAGGATGTGATGGTAAAGGATGTGGTCATACGTTGGCCTGCTTTGAGTACTTACACAAACGGAGATTTTGCTACTGAAAGATAAGGTGAACATAGGTAATGACACACTGATCTACTGCTCAGGGCTTCTCAGCATCTTATGCATGACCACACCTATGAAACAGAAACATTTTATACAATGACAACTCACTAGCTCTATAAAATGGGGTTTAGTTTATAACATGTAGTGTGGGATCATTACTCAGTCAGGTATTTTTCATTTATTGACCATACAGCTTGGCTTGATTGATGACACGCAGCTCCAGATACCAACCCTGCCAAAAATGCAGAGTGAAATGACCAGAAAAGCCACACCATGCAGCTAGAAAGTGCATTGCTGTCTTTGGACCTAGAGGCATGGGTGGCTCATCCAAGGAGCCAGTACTCTCAGCCTCTCTGTGCTCATTCCTCAGCACAGCTCCATTGGTGAATGAAGATCTGCACCTTCTGCATCCAGCCTGGAGATGAGGCTCTTGCAACAACAACTGCTTCGCCTTGTGCACTCCTGTCTGAGTTTTGTCCTCAGGAGAAAATTCCAAATGGTGACAGTTCATGGTCATGAATTATACAATCCACTGCTTTTGCATTAGGACTTTACAGCAGCCATGGCAATGCAAGGCTGACAGTTCAAAGCAACTCTCCTGTGCCTCTTTTGTTGCAAACATGGGAAGAGAGGCAACGTTATGTACTCCAGAGGACTGTTGGGACGAATAAATAGATGCTTTTAGATGCGAAGTTCATACAATGGTATTTGAGGCTGCTGTTTAGTAATTAATTCTGTGAATAATAAGGCATCGCTGAAAGCATTCAAGATCTACGTAGTAACTCTGGATGAAGGCTTTGAGAGAGACTCGCAGTAATAATCATAAATGTCAGCACTGTTTTGTGGAGGCGGAGAGTGGAGTAGTGCAAATTGATAAGTTCTGATTTTGTTTTTTTGATGCTTACCTAGTTTATTTGGGTTGCTAGGATGAAACTCATAATCAATTAGCAGACCATAATGGATATTATTTCATTTTGGCACCAGGAGCCTCATATCTTCCTCTCCTGTATTATTCACACAAATGGATGGACAAATAAGTGATCTACATGCACATCCCAGCATATCTGCATAACTTAAAACCACATTGAGGTTCAGACAAAGTCTCCACTAAAGGCTGAAATTTTGGATTATTGCAGAAGTGTAACCACTTGCCACGTTCCTTTTGACTCATGCACTAGGAGACTGCTGGACACAGAGGTGCCAAATATCTGCTTCCTGAGAGGCCTTGATTTGCCTCCAGGATGGACATCAGGATCCTCTTCTTCTCTAAAGAAGAAGAAGAAGAAGAGAAGAGCTGACCTCTTCTCCCAAGTGACAGGGGATAGGACAAGAGGGAATAGCTTCAAGCTCCGCCAGGGGAGATTTAGGCTGGAGATTAGGAGGAAGTTTTTCACACAGAGGGTCATTGGGCATTGGAATAGGCTGCCCAGGGAGGTGGTTGATTCCCCTTCCCTGGAGGTGTTTAAGGCACGGGTGGATGAGGTGCTGAGGGACGTGGTTTAGTGTTTGATAGGAATGGTTGGACTTGATGATCCGATGGGTCCCTTCCAACCTGGTTGTTCTATGATTCTGTGATTCTATGATTCTATGATTCTAAACAGTCCAGGGAACATGTTCTCACTCCAGGGACTGTGCAGTCACCACTGAAAGAGAGAGGATGCTTATATTTGTGTGCCAAAGACAAGAAAGATGGGTGTTATGCCAAAATCACCTGTTTGTGTAACAGTGGTTTTGAGCCTAATGCTCTATGAGCAATACACGTAGAATTATTCCCAATTATTTGCAGGTTTTCCAAATATTACAGGAGGTGTTTCCTAACTATATACTTGCTTTCACTGAAAGTCAGTTGGAAATGATTTTTACATATTTTTGAAGATTTCATATATAAGAGCTTGAGGACAAGTTGTCTGCAGTGCTTTCTGAGAAGTCTGTAAAGACAGGACTGTAAATTGCATTTTGTGGGAGGTGTTGATGTGTGCAATGGGCAAAACAGGGAGCATAGAGGAAAAGACCCAGTGCTTCCTTTGAGAGCTGGATCATTGCCCTGCCTCTTCCATAGAGGTGACACATGAAAGGTTTTCAGGTGAGCATTTCCCTGCTCCCATGCTCCTTATTTTCTGGATAGCTGAACTGTGACTCAGAGCCTGCGTGATAAGAGCTGAAATTTTGGTTGGTGAGAGATTTTTTTTTCCTGGACTGTGCATGTAAATTGCTATTTGACATCAACTGCTGAAAAGTCTGACTCTGGGTGTTCCAACCTGAGGATTTCAGGTTTGCAGGTGTCCCTTGGCATCTTGTATTGTCACTTCTCCTGCCACCTGTGAAATGGCTAAATGCTCCCTTGGCATGAATGGGCACAAAGAAATCAATAATGATGCGTCCATACAAACATTTTGGTGGCCAGAACAGGGCTTAAATCCCACACTATGCATCTTGGGGTGGACTCTGAGCAACAAGAAGAGAACAATGCGTTGACTTGCTGCTTATGGGCTGAGCACTATCCAGTGTGTGCAGTGAATGAGGCAAGTGCCTTAAGGCAAAAAAAAAAAAAAAAATCTATGAAGTTACGTGATTAAATACTAGAATGGTACAGGTAAGCAGAAGGGGTGAAATGGAGCCTGTACAGAGCTGCTTTTGCTGTGTTGTTTGCCACAACTTCCCCGGGATGCTACTGCTTGTTCCCCGGCAGCAATGCCTTAGGGTTGCAACAGGCACTTGGGGAAATGAAGTGTATCCTCAAAAGTACTTATGGGGTTTATTTGCTTTATATTGTCCTCATCTATGTTCTTATGGCTACAAACAGACTGGCATCTGACTGTACATGTGTACATATAGATCTTCACCTGGATGACTTTTGTTACTCTTTCCTATTCCCATTCACTGTGACAGCATTTTGAGAACTACTGAACTACTGTTTTCTTCTTTTGTATCTTACAGCAAGATTCTTGACTCTCCAGATAAGGAGATGAAAAGAGAAAAGAGCTCACGGTTTCCATCTGTTGTAAAACTTCTCATTAAAATTGTTGCCCTATAAAGCTGCACCAAACTTGCTCTGAAACACTGCTTAAGAGAGGAAACGAACTGCTTTTACAGCGTGTCTTTAAGGAAAAGGGAGAAAAAAGATGGATATTATTGCACCGAGATGTAAAGATTTGACTCTGATTAGGGGTATGGTGGAAAAGTCATCCCCTTACAGCCTGCTGTCGTTTTGAAATTGTTGCTCTGCAGTAAACACTAACAAAACAAAGTTTGACTGCTTTAAATTTAAGGTTACCAGAGTAGCACAGTGAATATCAATTAAAAAAAAGGTACATCTTGAGAATACATTAGATTTTTTTCTAGGAGAGAAATAAGCTGGCTTTAAGCCATTGTGCTCCATGGGCAAGTGTGGGGCTTAGAAATCACCAGCAAACCAGGACACGTCACTACTATTGCTGACCGGTGTAACTCACACGAGTCCCAGGTGCCAATCTGTAATTAACATCTTTTCAAAAATGCTAGGAAAAGATATCAGAAAAGAATCTCTTTGTGGGGTGTCCACTTCACTAGTAACCAGTGAACTCTGATTGCTACCAGAATAACTGAAGGCCAGATTGAGTCCAGGCAACCTGTGCTTAAGATGGACTTTCCTAATGTAAATCTAATAATAATCCAGATGGAGACAGCAGGCAGCTAAGAAAACACAAAACCTGAGTCCTTTTCCAGCTTTCTATCTGTTGCCTGCATTGATGAAGCATGTGTTAATTCATCCTTTGCTACCTTTAAGTGCTCATCCAAATGAGTTTAACTTACTATTCATCAAACTTTTTCCAAGCCTAACATCCTTTCCATTGTAGTTGTCTTATTGAGATAACCCAGCTACACCTTCACACTTTCAGTTATTGATAGCAGCTCCGTTTCTCAAAGTGGGAAAGGAGAAACAGTTGCAGAGGTTTATACTTAGAATCATAGAATCACTAGGCTGGAAAGGACCCACTGGATCATCGGGTAACCATTCCTATCAATCACTAAACCATGTCCCTCAGCACTTTGTCCAGTTGTCTTTTAAACACCTCCAGGGAAGGAGACTCAACCACTTCCCCAGGCAGCCTGTTCCAGTGTCCAGTGACACTTTCCATGAATTATTTTTTATATTGTCAAGCCTGAATCTCCCCTGGTAGAGCTTGAGGCCATTCCCTCTTATCCTGTCTCCTGTCACTTGGGAGAAGAGGCCAGGATGCTGCTGGGGAGCTTGTTTCCTTCTCTGGAGCAATACAGCTGCTACTGGAAGTCACTCAGCATACCTTGTTTTCCCTGGTTTTCTTCTCCAGGTTTTAATGATACAAATGAAAACAATGCTTTAATAACCTACATGCATACAATTTTATGACATCTCAGAAGTTTTTCTTAAATTTTTTCTAAATTTTCCATGGCTCCTTTTGAACTTCTTTTTGTGGAGGCCTGCAGGATTGCAGATTAGTGCTTTGCTTTGCACACACAGGGTACCTCCAATGCTTTCTGGTCCCAAACCTCAGATGTTTGTTTCCATCCTTCTTGAAATCTACTCACGTGTCCTTTCTGCACTCCCTGGCTTAGCGAAGTACGGTGTAGCCAAGGCAAAGATTGTTTTGTTTTTTTAAATATTCTTTTTGCCCTAAACCATCTCTGTACAAATCTTGATAAGAAAATCTTGCAATAGTTTTCCTCGGCCCACCTGTGGCGTATGTGAGCCAGACCAACTAGATAGTTTTCAGTTATTTATTTTTGAAAAGTTTCTCACCAGCATTATTCACAGAGGTGTTCATCCTTCTCAGATCATCTGAAACCAATTCAGAAGCTACTTTTTTTGTTTATGAATCATTATTTTAAATTCCATCTCATTTAAACCATATATTTACTCTCCGGTGGATTAAACATAAACACGTATAATGGAGCTTGAAGCAGAAGAGCAGCATGAAACCCACGGTAAAGCCATACCAATTTTGTGGAATAATCTTTTTTGTTCAGGGATTTAGTGTTCAAAAAAGGTATCTTTATTATTTTCTCTTTTAGAAGATGCTTCTTACTGAAATGCAATTTACTCTTCCTTCCAGGAAGGTCAGTTCTGCAGATGACTAAGTGGTGTCATATTAAGACAAACAACTTGTCTTTCAAAAGGAAAACTAGAGGTGTCTGTTAGAGTTTGAAGCACTATCTAGGGCAGTCAGCAGTCATCATTTTCTCCCTTCTTCCTTTGAACGTTTTATTCATCAGATTCATGCCTCAAGTTGACCTAGTCCTTGGAGATGTGTTCCAAATGCCCCAGGTCCTCTCCCTTAGCCTGTCTTAATTAGCCCCATCCATTTCCTAACACTTCTCCTTTTGCATTGGAGAAGTGCACTGGCAAGCTTTGTGCCTAGCAAGAGTTGCTGCTTTGAGTTGATTTGAGGTGAATTTCCTTCATCCTTTGCCTTGTAGCCATAAAAGTTGGGCAGAGGTATCACTAAGAACTACATGCAGGATTATAGATGATGCAGACTGGGAGGGACTTCAGGACTTCTTTAGTCCAACCTCCTTCTCAAAGCATGGTCATCGTTGATTTCATACAAGATATGGTTTAGTTTATTCTTCATCTTTTCCTTCACTGAATATTCATCAAAAAGGATTCTTTGTTAGTGGCAAGCTGGTCATCAACTCTGTGTAAGCGTGGACTAGTAAGCATGACAGCAACTGCCATTCAGTAGGTATTTCCATAGCACACATCAGGTTTCCTACTTGTGACCCACTGGAGGAGCTGTCTTTGAAAGCAAATGTTCAAAACAGAGCTGTAAGAAATGTCTAAAGTTGCCATAAAGAACTGAGACAGCTGTAATAATTGCTTGCCTTTGAAATATTACACATTTCTACAATATAACTCCTGTCTTCCAAACTACCAGAGAAAAAATGCTGCAGGTTGTGTCAGGTCTTTCATTTGTTTTACTCCCACACAGAGTATTCAGAGGTGGATGATAAATGGAAAGACAGCTACACCTTACGAGGTACAGGTATAGGTGGTAACAATTTTGAGAGCCAGTAGCTGATTTGATTCTGGATCCTGAACCCTTTATGAATTGTGCATCTGAAGTGAAGGATTCTTGCAAATCTGATGGGAATCTGTAACTTTGCTTATATATAGTCATGAAAAGTGTCCAGTAAAAAAAAAAAGAAGTTTTGAGGTATTACGTTGTTTCTAGCAGGCAGTCTATCTCTTATCTTATGATAACACAGCTATGTAATTGAGTCACCTTTGAGTATGTGACCCTGTCCATTCTACAAATAACTGTCAAAATCCTGTGTAACTCCTGCTATATCTCACTCAGTAGGGAACATTCCTGTTTTGATTAACCTAGGAGGTAAGCACTATTATCTCTGGAACTATTGTGCTATTCTTAATTAGGTAATTTTCTAAGCAAAAGAGAAGAGTTGTCTTTCTTCCTGTAACTTTTTCAGAAAGCACGATTACAACTCTAGCTCTACAATTTCTTGCATTGAATCATCAATCAGAGTAACAAAGCTGGTGAAGGGACTGGAGAACAGGCCATATGAGGAGTGGCTGAGAGAGCTGGGGTTGTTTAGCCTGGAGAAGAGGAGGCTGAGGGGAGACCGCATTGCTCTCTACAACTACCTAAAAGGAGGTTGTAGAGAGGAGGGAACTGGCCTCTTCTCCTAAGTGACAGGGGACAGGACAAGAGGGAATGGCCTCAAGCTCCGCCAGGGGAGATTTAGGGTGGAGATTAGGAGGAAGTTTTTCACACAAAAGGTCATTGGGTATTGGAACAGGCTGCCCAGGGATGTGGTTGATTCCCCTTCCCTGGAGGTGTTTAAGGCAGGGGTGGACGAGGTCCTGAGGGGCATGGTTTAGTGTTTGATAGGAATGGTTGGACTCGATGATCCAGTGCGTCTCTTCTAACCTGGTGATTCTATGATCACCAAGAGAAATGTTTCCAAAGGATGTTGCTTTTATAGTAAGAAAGAATGCAACAGATTCCATATAAGACAATTCCACACTTTTTTTATCTATCAGCTTTAAAAAAGAAACCCCTCCAATACACAATTCACCCTTTTCTTACCACACCCGCCAAAGTTCAGTGATTAAAGTGAGTCACATAAAGATGCTTTATCATTTTTCATTCAGAGCTGTCTCCATTTCAGGTGCTCATGTACCCCTTCTCAAGATATTTTGTTGTGTTTTCACTGACATTGGTCAGTGAAATACCAGAGCACAAATATTGTGAGTAGGTGGCTAAGCCCTCTGAAGCTGATTTTAGCTGTTGGCTCTGAATACCACCCTATGAGTTCGTATTGCTGTGCAGAACATCTCTTCCAGGCTTGCATTTACCCGATGTCTTGTCACGCTGGCCAGGTCCTTTCTGCTTCCGGAAAGATGACATGTCATAACAGTACTCTTGCAGCAAAGTAATGGTAGTCTTATGGTACTTTTTGAAATGCTGGAAATGACAAACAAGTTGTTTTAGGCAAAGTCACATAGATATGTGCTCCCACTGTGATCCTGGGTAGGTGCAATGTCTCTTGTAACTCCAGTGAAGTATTGCATCTGCACGCTTGTATACTACCAAGAGATTTTGGGATGTGACACTTCAGAATGTATATATAAATACTAATTTATATTTTTTCACTTTTATGCTTGTATCTGTTTTTATGCTAGTAGATGGCATCCCAGCCATTTGCCCCAGGCACCACAGGACCATTCAAATAGCCCTCGTTCTGCTATATTTGACCATTTGAGAACTCTCCTCATTTTCCACTTGTTGCACAACAGCCTTGGCCCTTCCCATGAGAGTCCTTTACTAATTTTCCCCGAGGAGCTCTGCAGGCCCTTTTACTCATTCCTAATGTTTTCTTCTTTGGAGTATCTCCAATGCCTCTGTCCATCTGTACATCCTCTCTGGTTTGCTGCTTGAAGGATAGGTCACAAGTCCTCCCCTCTCAGATGCTCCCAAGAAAGCCCCCATGCTTCTCTCAAGGACTCTCCAGCAGGATCCAAACCTATCCTGAAAAAAATCTAGCCTGTCCCTGCTTAGATAGAGTTCAACTAATTTTTCTACATGTGCATTACTCTCAGTTATTCTTCATTTGACTAATTAATGCAACCTATTGGGGTCTCATTATATTATTCTTCATTATCGATGCTTCGTGATATGTAGTTGAGAGAATAAGGGTGAAGTGTGGCAGAAAGGTCTTGCTGTCAGACCAGCTAGTCCTGGAATCAGAGAGATGAAGGGATGAGGCTGATTTCTTCATTACCAATTTGGGAAGTCAGAAGACCAGAGAAAGTGAAGAAGGTCAAAAGTGAGAAGGAGGAGGGACAGCCCTGGTTAACCTGCTAATTAGGTGCAGGCTGGGCTCCTGTGCTTTACTCCAATGAATCTGGACAAAATTAACAACAGAGATGTGATTATGTGCCATTCTATGCATCAAACACACACAGAATGTCTTTATACAATAAATTCATTAGAGAAAAGGTATTGCTTGCTTTTCTCTTTGCACAACAGAGTATGGCTAGCACTACAGAGAACATGTATTTTTCTTATTATAAAGTCATAGAATCATAGAACTGCTGGGTTGGAAAAGACCTTTGAGATCATCAAGTCCAACTGTACCTGTCCACTACTAAATCATATCCCTGAGGACTTTATCTATGTGTTTTTGAAAACCTCCAAGAATGATGACTCAGCCAGGCTTCTTCCTGTGCCTGTTAACCCTTTTGGTACAGAATTTTTCCTGGTGTCTACTCTTAAGTAGATCTTATAGACTTGTGATTGTATAATTGGCTAAGCAGGTCTCTGGCAATTCCCATTATTCTGCTCCCCCTCCCTGTCTTCTGGCCCAGGAGTCTAAGTACCCAGAGAACACCTTATATTACTGTTAAAGACTGAGGCAAAAAAGGTATTAAGTACCTCATCCTTATCCTCATCCCATTGTTTCCCCTGCATTCAGTAAAGGATGGAGATTCTCCTTGGCCTTCCTTTTGTTGTTAATTTATTTCTGGAAACATTGTTTATTATCTTTTGCAGAATTGGTCCATTTAAATTCTAGGTGAGCTTTGGCCCTTTTGATTTCCTCTCTGCATGATCTCACTTCATCCTTATAGGCCTCCTGAGATGCCTGCCCCTTCTTCCAATGCTCACAGACTTGCCTCTTTTTCCAAGATCCACCCAAATCTCTGCTCAGCCAAGCTGTTTTTCTTCCCTGCTGGCTCATTTTTCAGGACATGGGTATGGCGTGCACCTCCAAGATTTCCTTCTTGGAGAGCATCCAGCTTTCTTGGGCAACTTTGCCCTTTAGGACTGCTTCCAAAGGAACTTTATCAATCAGCCTTCAGAACAGTCCAAAGTCTGCTCTCCAGAAATTTAAGGTGGTAGGTGACCTCCATCTTTACTTCTCCTAGAACGGAGAATTTTATCATCTTGCGATTGGTGTGCCCCCGGCATCCACCAACAGTCACATCTTCCTGAAATCATAGAATCATAGAATCATAGAATCACCGTGTTGGAAGAGACCCACCGGATCATCGAGTCCAACCATTTCCTAAGGTCAGTCTCTAGTAAATACTCTTACAGAATCGTAGAATCATGAAGGTCAGGAAAACCCTTTAAGATCCTCCAGTCCAGCTTTCAACCCCACTGTGCCTGCTAAACCACGTCCCAAAGTTCCACAAACACACTTTTTTTGAACCCCTCCAGGGATGGGGACTCCCCCACTGCCCTGGGCAGCCTCCGCCAGGGCTTCACTGCTCTGTCAGTGAAGACTTTTTCTCCTAATATCCAAACTAAACCTCCCCTGGTGCAACTTGAGGCCATTCCCTCTCATCCCATCACTCGTTCCTTGGGAGCAAAGCCCAGCTCCCACCTCACTCCAACCTCCTTTCCAGGAGCTGTAGAGAGTAATGAGGTCTCCCCTCAGCCTCCTCTTCTCCAAGCTGAACAGCCCCAGCTCCCTCAGCTGGTGATCTATAATAAACCCCAGTTACATCTAGGTGCTTAGAGGACTCACGTTTTAAGAGAACAGAAGCCAAACGGTTAATTTTGTGTGCTTGCCAGGACTTTCAGCAGCTGTGGGAGCTGGGCAGGCACAGCCTGTGCTCCCAGCCGTGGTCCAGCCCTGCTCCACGGGCGGCTGCAAAGGCCGCAGAGCCAGCGATGGCAGTGAGCACACACCCTGCAGGGGCACAGCCCTGTTGCCCAGAGAGCCCAGTGCACACACCACAAACTGAGCTTAATAACCACCTTTAGGAGTCACACGACTACCACAGAAGTTGAGTAAAACAGAATACGAAGGGCAAGCATGTGAGTTGCTTTTAAAGCGAGGTGGCTTCCGAGTGAAGGAAATACGCAGGAGAGCACTCGGCTTTCTCAGCAGCCGGAGGCACCTTCTGCCTCTTCAGCACTCAGACTTCGGTGCAAACCAACACCTGCCCTGTCAAAAGTGTTTACGAGAACCACATGCCCCCAGTCAGCAGGCAGAGAGGAATCACAAGGCGACCGAGCACCCTCTCTCCCCTGCTCCTGCTTAAATCCCCACTTGCAGTTTTCCAGCTTCGCTTTGGGCAACCACCCTGCTGTAACATTACAGCTGATTCATGTTCTGGGGGGGCAGGAGAGAGAAAAACAGCGGAAGAATATCTGAAATTCTTCAGGAGGAAACTTCTGCACAAATTCACAGTATTGTAATGGTTTGAAAAGAATATAGAGTATTTCTCAGCTCATCTGCATTGCTAACAAATGACCTTCTCTATTAGCCAGTTTAATAAGACAGACAAACAACAAAATTTAGTGCATCTTCCTTACTGATAAATGCATGGGAAAAATATCAGTGGTTGACGTGTTGTGGCAAAATGTGTTAATCGTCTTCATTATCCTTAAGCTGCCAGTCTTTTTCACACACAACTTTCAAGAACAGATTTCATTAAGTCATTCAAAAGACTCAAGCCACGGTATTAATTTCTTTCCCATGAATTTACTGAAGTCCCTCTACTCAGAAATAAACACAAACAATCAAACTGCCTTTTGAAAGGCATGAATAGTTAGGAGAAAATGAGTGATTTCAGACTACAAGAACAAAAGCAAAGTATGAAAAGATGCAATTTACCACACACATTGTAACAAGCCTCCTTGGATAAGACCTCTTCAGCTTTCATTGTGAAAAGCTTTGTTCTAACTAGTGATTGTAGTTTTTCTACATTTAGGTGTTCTTTCTTTCTTTCTTTCTTTCTTTCTTTCTTCTTTCTTTCTTTCTTTCTTTCTCTTTCTTTCTTTCTTTCTTTCTTTTCTTCTTTCTTTTCTTTCTTTCTTTTCTTTCTTTCTTTCTTTCTTTCTTTCTTTCTTTCTTTCTTTCTTTCTTTCTTTCTTTCTTTCTTTCTTTCTTTCTTTCTTTCTTTCTTCTCTTTCTTTTCTTTCTTTCTTTCCTTTCTTTCCTTCTTTCTTTCCTTCTTTCCTTCTTTCCTTTCTTTTCCTTTCTTTCTTCTTCCTTCTTTCCTTCTTTCCTCCTTTCTTCCTTTTCTTTCCTCCTTCCTTCTTTCTCTTTCCTTCTTCTTCCTTCCTTCCTTCCTCCTTCTTTCCTTCCTCTTCCTTCCTTCCTTCCTTCTTCTTCCTTCTTCTTTTCCTTCTCTTCTTCTTCCTTCTTTCCTTCTTTCTTCCTTTTCTTTCTTTCCTTTCTTTCTTTCTTTCTTTCTTTCTTCTTTCTTTCTTTCTTTCTTTCTTTCCTTTCTTTCTTTCTTTCTTTCTTTCTTTCTTTCTTCTTTCT
>JAUMJK010001647.1:0-67884 GCA_033558105.1 Coccyzus lansbergi | reverse complement strand
GGGGGGGGGAAAAGGGTCAACCTGGAGGTCCCAGAAGCTCGAGAGCTCCAGGGTGAGGTCCCAGAACCTTGAGAGCAAGAGGATGAGGTCCCAGCACAGCATAGAGACCCCATAGAGACACATAGGGACCCCATAGAGACACATAGGGACCCCATAGAGACATATAGAGACCCCATAGAGACATATAGAGACCCCATAGAGACATATAGAGACCCCATAGAGACATATAGAGACCCCATAGAGACTAATAGGGATCCATAGAGACTAATAGGGATCCATAGAGACTAATAGGGATCCATAGAGACCCATAGAGACTAATAGGGATCCATAGAGACCCATAGAGACTAATAGGGATCCATAGAGACTAATAGGGATCCATAGAGACTAATAGGGATCCATAGGGATCCATAGAGACTAATAGGGATCCATAGAGACTAATAGGGATCCATAGAGACTAATAGGGATCCATAGAGACCCATAGAGACTAATAGGGATCCATAGAGACCCATAGAGACTAATAGGGATCCATAGAGACCCATAGAGACTAATAGGGATCCATAGAGACTAATAGGGATCCATAGGGATCCATAGAGACTAATAGGGATCCATAGAGACCCATAGAGACTAATAGGGATCCATAGAGACTAATAGGGATCCATAGAGACCCAGAGAGACTAATAGGGATCCATAGAGACTAATAGGGATCCATAGAGACCCATAGAGACTAATAGGGATCCATAGAGACCAATAGGGATCCATAGAGACCAATAGGGATCCACAGAGACCCCATAGAAACTAATAGGGACACATAGAGACCCCATAGAGCCCCATAGGGTTCCATAGAGACTCCATAGAGACACATAGAGAGTCCATAGAGACACATAGAGACTCCATAGAGACTAATAGGGACACATAAAGACCCCACAGAGACACAGAGAGCCCCAGAGACCCCATAGGGCTCCACAGGGACACACAGAGACCCCACAGGGACCCACAGAGCCACATAGAGACCTCATAGAGCCCTAATAGGGACCCCATAGAGAGCCCATAGAGCCCATAAAGACCCCATAGAGAACCACAGAGACCCAACAGGGACCCCATAGGGACCAATAGAGACCCCATAGAAAGCCATAGAGAGCCCAGAGAGACTAATAGGGACACATAGAGACCCCATAGATCCCCAATAGAGACACATAGGGACTCCATAGAGACCCCATGAAGCCCATAGAGACCCCAGAGAGACCCCAGAGAGATGCATAGAGACCCCATAGAGATAGACAGAGACACATAGAGCCCCAACAAAGACACATAGAGACCCCATAGAGAGACACAGAGACCCACAGAGCCCCAAGAGAGACTCATAGGGACACATAGAGAGCCCATAGAGGCCCAACAGGGACCCCATAGAGCCCCAATAGGGACCCATAGGGCTCCATAGAGACACATAGAGACCCACAGAGCCCCCATAGAGACACATAGAGACCCTATAGAGACCCATCGAGACCCACAGAAACCTCATAGAGACACATAGAGCCCATAGAGACCCCATAGAGACCTCACAGAGACCCCATAGAGACCTCACAGAGACCCCATAGAGACCTCACAGAGACCCCATAGAGATCCACAGAGACCCCATAGAGATCCACAGAGACTAACAGGGACACAGAGAGACCCCACAGAGACCCAATAGGGACCCCATATTGCCTATAGAGACACACAGAGACCCCATAAAGCCCCAATAGAGACCCCATAGAGACCCATAGACCCTACTGAGCCCCAATAGAAACACACAGAGACCCCACAGAGCAGCAACAGAGACCCCATAGAGATCCCATAGAGACACATAGAGACCTCACAGAAACCCCATAGAGACACATAGAGACCTCACAGAAACCCCATAGAGGCTCAACAGGAACCCCATAGAGCCCAGAGAGACCCATAGGGACACAGAGAGACCCCGTAGAGACCCATAGAGCCCATGGAGCCCCAATAGAAACATAGAGACCCCATAGAGCCCCAATATAGACCCACAGAGACCCCAGATAGACCCATAGAGACCTCACAGAGACCCACAGAGTCCCAATAGACACCCCATAGGGCTCCATAGAGACCCAACAGAGACCCATAGAGACCCAATAGAGACCCCAGAGACACACATATAGAGACCCCAGAGAGCCCCACAGACCCCATTGAGCCCCAATAGAAACACAGAGAGACCCCATAGAGCCCCATAGAGACCCCAGAGGGACACACAGAGACCCCATAGGGACCCAGTAGAGACCCATAGAGACCCCATAGGGACTAATAGGGATCCATAGAGACTCATAGAGACCCCATAGAGACACATAGAGACACACAGAGAGTTCATAGAGACCCCATAGAGACACAGAGTTCCCATAGAGACCCACAGAGACCCCACAGAGACACATAGAGACACATAGAGACCCCATAGAGCCTTCATAGAGACCCAGAGAGCCCCATAGACCCCACTGAGCCCCAATAGAAACACATAGAGACCCCATAGGGACACACAGAGACCCCATAGAGCCCCAATAGGGACACATAGAGACCCATAGAGCCCCAACAGAGACCCATAGAGACCTCATAGGGACTAATAGGGATCCATAGAGACTCATAGAGACTCCATAGGGCTCCACAGAGACCCCATAGAACCCCAATAGAGACACATAGAGGCCCCATAGGGACACACAGAGACTCCATAGAGACACATAGAGACCCCATAGAGACCCACAGAGACACATAGAGACCCCATAGGGCCTCGTAAAGACCCCATAGAGACCAATAGAGACCCCATAGACCCCATTGAGCCCCAATAGAAACACATAGAGACCCCAGAGGGACACACAGAGACCCCATAGAGCCCCAATAGGGACACACAGAGACCCCATAGAGCCCCAATAGAGACACATAGAGACCCAACAGAGACCCATAGAGCCCCAACAGAGACCCATAGAGACCTCATAGGGACTAATAGGGATCCACAGAGACTCATAGAGACTCCATAGGGCTCCATAGAGACCCCATAGAACCCCAATAGAGACACATAGAGGCCCCATAGGGACACACAGAGACTCCACAGAGACCCCATAGGGCTCCATAGAGACCCAATAGAGACCCATAGACATCCACAGAGACCCCACAGAGAGCCCATAATGACCCATAGAGACCCACAGGGCTCCATAGAGACCCATAGAGACCCATAGAGACCCACAGAGACCCATAGAGACCCACAGAGACCCACAGAGACCCACAGAGACCCATAGAGACCCACAGAGACCCATAGAGACCCCCACAGAGCCCCGCCTCCCTCGGGGCGGCCTCCGACCTGTGCGGCTTGTGCCTGGGGGCGGCTTCCCGGGGTCGGGGTCGGCGTCGCCGTCTCTCTCCGGCCTCGGGCAGGAGCCTCTGCTGCTGCTGCTGCTGCTGCTGCTGCTGCTGCTGCTGTTGTTGCCGCTGTCGTCCTCCTGCGGCCGCCGAGCGCTGGCAAGCGGCCACCAGCCGCCTCAGGCGGCCACTCAGGGCCGAGCCCGGCGGCCATGACGCTTGGCCCGGCCCCGGGGGAGGCCCTAAACCCCCAAAAGTTCAATTATTTTCAACCATTCAAACCCATCCGGAGGGTCTAGATGGGGCTGGATGAGGCCTGGATGAGGGTCTGAGCCTCCGTTTTACCTTCGTCTCCGTCAGGAGTCGCCTCTTCCTCCAGGAGAAGCAGCGGATCCGCCTGGAGGGGCAACACCCAAGGCTTTAGGGAGCTCAAAATGGCCTCCAAGGAGCTCAAAATGGCCGTTTAACATCTCAAAATGGCCTCAAGTCGCCTCAAAATGGCCTCCAAGGACCTTAATATCTCATTACATGAGGCCTCAGGACCCCAAAATGGCCGCTTAACATCTCAAAATGGCCGCAAATCGCCTCAAAATGGCCTCCAAGGACCTTAATATCTCATTATATGAGGCCTCAGGACCCCAAAATGGCCGCTTAGCATCTCAAAATGGCCGCTTACCATCTCAAAATGGCCTCAAATCACCTCAAAATGGCTTCCAAGGACCTCAAAATGGCCTCTTAATGACTCAAAATGGCCTCAAATCACCTCAAAATGGCTTCCAAGGACCTCAAAATGGCCTCTTAATGACTCAAAATGGCCTCAAGTCACCTCAAAACGGCTTCCAAGGACCTCAAAATGGCCTCTTAGCATCTCAAAATGGCCTCAAGTTGCCTCAAAATGGCCTCCAAGGACCTTAGTATCTCATTATATGAGGCCTCAGGACCCCAAAATGGCCGCTTAACCTCTCAAAATGGCCTCTTAGCTCCTCAAAATGGCCTCTTAGCTCCTCAAAATGGCCTCTTAATGACTCAAAATGGCCTCAAGTCACCTCAAAATGGCTTCTAAGGACCTCAAAATGGCTTCTAAGGACCTCAAAATGGCCTCTTAGCATCTCAAAATGGCCTCAAGTCACCTCAAAATGGCCACTTAGCAACTCAAAATGGCCTCAAGTCGCCTCAAAATCTCATTAAATGAACCCTCAGGACCTCAAAATGGCCTCTTAGCTCCTCAAAATGGCCTCCAAGGACCTTAATATCTCATTATATGAGGCCTCAGGACCCCAAAATGGCCACTTAACGTCTCAAAATGGCCTCAAATCACTTCAAAATGGCTTCCAAGGACCCCCAAAATGGCCTCTTAGCATCTGCAAATGGCCCCAAATCGCCTCAAAATGGCTTCCAAGGACCTCAAAATGGCTTCCAAGGACCTCAAAATGGCCTCAAGTCACCTCAAAATGGCCTCTTAGCAACTCAAAATGGCCTCAAGTCACCTCAAAATGGCCTCCAAGGACCTTAAAATCTCATTAAATGAACCCTCAGGACCTCAAAATGGCCTCTTAGCTCCTCAAAATGGCCTCCAAGGACCTTAAAATCTCATTCTATGAACCCTCGGGACCCCAAAATGGCCTCAAATCGCCTCAAAATGGCTGCTTAACGACTCAAAATGGCCTCCAAGGACCTTAAAAATCGCATTAAATGAACCCAAAATGGCCTCAAATCACTTCAAAATGGCGTCTTAGGACCTCAAAATGGCCTCTTAGCAGCTCAAAATGGCCTCAAGTCACCTCAAAATGGCTTCTAAGGACCTCAAAATGGCCTCAAGTTGCTTCAAAATGGCCTCAAGTTGCTTCAAAATGGCCTCAAGTCACCTCAAAATGGCCTCTTAGCAACTCAAAATGGCCTCAAGTCACCTCAAAATGGCTTCTAAGGACCTCAAAATGGCCTCAAGTCACCTCAAAATGGCCTCAAGTCACCTCAAAATGGCCTCTTAGCAACTCAAAATGGCCTCAAGTCACCTCAAAATGGCTTCTAAGGACCTCAAAATGGCCTCAAGTTGCTTCAAAATGGCCTCAAGTCATCTCAAAATGGCCTCCAAGGACCTTAATATCTCATTATATGAAGCCTCAGGACCCCAAAATGGTCGCTTAACATCTCAAAATGGCCTCTTAATGACTCAAAATGGCCTCAAGTCACCTCAAAATGGCCTCAAGTCACCTCAAAATGGCTTCCAAGGACCCTAAAAGCTCCTTAAATGAGCCCTTAGGACCCCAAAATGGCCTCAAATCGCCCCAAAATGGCCGCCAAGGCCCCCCAAAATGGCCGCCAGTCACCTCCTCGTCGTGGTCCTTGGCGCTTCCCGCCAGGGGTTTGTACTCCGGGTCCTCAAAGTCGCCTCTGAAAATGGAGGAAAAATGGCAGAAAATGGAGGAAAAGGGAAGGAAAATGGAGGAAAATTGGGGGAAAAGGGAAGGAAAATGGGGGAAAAGGGAAGGAAAATGGGGGAAAAGGGAAGGAAAATGGGGGAAAAGGGTCACAAAATGGAGGAAAAGGGTCACAAAATGGAGGAAAAGGGTCACAAAATGGAGGAAAAGGGTCACAAAATGGAGGAAAAGGGTCACAAAATGGAGGAAAAGGGTCACAAAATGGAGGAAAAGGGTGGGAATTGTGACCCTCTCGGGGACCTCAGAGCCTGAGAAGAGGTTGAACTCATCCCCAAAGGTCGGTATTAGCATGGCAAAGCATCATGGGTAACCCCGAGAGGGCGGGACCAGGGAAAGGGCGGAGCCTAAAGCGGAGGGTTCGGGGCTCCAAATGGAGGGTTCGGGGCTCAAAATGGAGGGTTCGGGGCTCAAAATGGAGTCAAAATGACCCAAAATGGCATCAGAATCAAGCAAAATGGAGTTAAAATGATCCAAAATGGAGTCAAAATGACCCAAAATGGCATCAGTGTCAACCAAAACGGAGTCAGAATGACCTAAAATGAAGTCGAAATGAACCAAAATGGAGTCGAAATCATGCAAAATGGAGTCGAAATGATGCAAAATGGAGTCAAAATCAACTAAAATGGAGTCAAAATCAACTAAAATGCAGTCAGAATGACCCAAAATGGAGTCAAAATGACCCAAAATGGAGTCAGAGAGTCAAAATGACTCAAAATGGAATTGAAATGACCCAAAAAGGAGTCAAAATCAACCAAAATGGAGTCAAAATGACCCAGAACGGAGTCAAGATCACCCCAAAAGGACTCAAAATGACCCAAAATGGAGTCAAAATCAACTAAAATGGAGTCAAAATCAACTAAAATGGAGTCAAAATGACCCAGAATGGAGTCAAAATGGCCCAAAATGGAGTCAAAATGGCCCATAAAGGCCTCAGAATCAACCAAAATGGAGTCAAAATGACCCAAAATGGAGTCAAATCCTCCTCAAAATGGCCTCAAAGCCTCATTAAAAGGCCCCAAAGCCCCATAAAGGCCTCAGAACCAACCAAAATGGAGTAAAAATGGCCCAAAATGGAGTAAAAATGGCCCAAAATGGAGTCAGAATCACTCAAAAGGGACTCAGAACCAATGAAAATGGAGTCAAAATGACCCAAAATGGAGTCAAAATGACCCAAAATGGAGTCAAAATCAACCAAAATGGAGTCAGAGAGTCAAAATGACTCAAAATGGAATTGAAATGACCCAAAATGGAGTCAAAATCAACTAAAATGGAGTCAAAATGACGCATAAAGGTCTCAGAATCAACCAAAATGGAGTCAAAATGACCCAGAATGGAGTCAAAATGACCCAAAATGGAGTCAAAATGACCCAAAATGGAGTCAAAATGACCCAAAATGGAGTCCAAATCACCCAAAAAGGACTCAAAATGACCCAAAATGGAGTCAAAATGACCCAAAATGGAGTCCAAATCACCCCAAAGGGACTCATAATGACCCTAAACGGAGTCCAAATCACCCCAAAGGGACTCATAATGACCCAAAATGGAGTCCAAATCACCCCAAAGGGACTCAAAATGACCCAAAATGGAGACCAAATCACCCCAAAGGGACTCAAAATGACCCAAAATGGAGACCAAATCACCCCAAAGGGACTCATAATGACCCTAAATGGAGTCCAAATCACCCCAAAGGGACTCAAAATGACCCAAAATGGAGTCCAAATCACCCCAAAGGGACTCATAATGACCCAAAATGGAGTCCAAATCACCCCAAAGGGACTCAAAATGACCCAAAATGGAGTCCAAATCATCCCAAAGGGACTCAAAATGACCCAAAATGGAGTCCAAATCACCCCAAAGGGACTCAAAATGACCCAAAATGGAGTCCACATCACCCCAAAGGGACTCAAAATGCCCCAAAATGGAGTCCAAATCACCCCAAAGGGACTCAAAATGACCCTAAACGGAGTCCAAATGCCCCAAAATGGAGTCCAAACCCCCTCAAAATGGCCCCAAAGCCCCATAAAGGCCTCAGAAGCACCCAAAATGGAGCCCAAGTCCCCCAAAACGGCCTCCAAATCCCCCATAATGGAGCCTAAATGCCCCCAAACCGGCGCCGAAGTGGCCCAAGATGGCGCCCGAAGGCCCCAAGATGGCGTCACTGACCCGTCGGGGAGGTGGAGGCGCTGCTCGGCGGCCACGGCCCTCTGGTCGGGGCCTCCGGCCTTCTCCAGGAAGCAGAGGGCGGGATCCGCTCGCATCGTCTGGTACTTCTCGTAACCTCCAGGAGAAGAAGAAACCAGGAGACGACCTCAAACCTCCAACTCCAGCCATTTTGGACGAGGCGGAAAAAAAAAATGGAGGTTCTGAGGAGTTCTTACCGTGTTTGAAGACCCCGATGAGGAGGGACTTGTCGGCCTCCGAGTCCCACCAGGGACAAGGGACCTCCAGGGGATCCAGGGCCGGGAAGCAGATGGAGATCTCGCTGCAAGGGATGGTGGGAAAGGGGGTGGGGGAGAGGCTCAAAATGGAGCTGGAGGAGCTCAAAGTGGAGCTGGAGGAGCTCAAAGTGGGTTTGAAGGACCTCGAACCAACTTAAAATGGAGCTGGAGGAGCTCAAAGTGGGTTTGAAGGTCCTCAAACCAACTTAAAATGGACCTGGAAGAGCTCAAAATGGAGCTGGAGGAGCTCAAAGTGGGTTTGAAGGTCCTCAAACCAACTTAAAATGGACCTGGAAGAGCTCAAAGTGGAGCTGGAGGAGCTCAAACAGCCTCAGGATGGAGCTGGAGGAGCTCAAAACGTATCCAAGTGGAGCTGGAGGAGCTCAAACCAACTCAAAATGGAGCTGGAGGAGCTCAAAATGGAGCTGGAGGAGCTCAAAATGGAGCTGGAGGAGCTCAAACAGCCTCAAGATGGAGCTTGAGATCCTCAAACCATCTCAAAATGGAGGTGGAAGAGCTCAAAATGGACCTGGAGGAGCTCAAAATGGACCTGGAGGAGCTCAAAATGGACCTGGAGGAGCTCAAACAGCCTCAAAATGGAGCTTAAAGACCTCAAAGTGGAGCTGGAGGAGCTCGAACCACTTCAGGATGGAGCTGGAGGAGCTCAAACCACCTCCAAGTGGCTTTGAAGGAGCTCTGACCAACTTAAAATGGAGCTGGAGGAGCTCAAAATGGAGCTGGAGGAGCTCAAAGTGACTTTGAAGGTCCTCAAACTAACTTAAAATGGAGCTGGAGGAGCTCAAAGTGGGTTTGAAGGAGCTCGAACCAACTTAAAATGGAGCTGGAGGAGCTCAAAGTGGGTTTGAAGGTCCTCAAACCAACTTAAAATGGAGCTGGAGGAGCTCAAAATGGAGCTAGAGGAGCTCAGACCATCGAAAAATGGAGCTGGAGGAGCTCAAACAGCCTCAAGATGGAGCTTGAGATCCTCAAACCATCTCAAAATGGAGGTGGAAGAGCTCAAAATGGAGCTGGAGGAGCTCAAAATGGAGCTGGAGGAGCTCAAAATGGAGCTGGAGGAGCTCAAAAAGCCTCAAAATGGAGCTTAAAGACCTCAAAGTGGAGCTGGAGGAGCTCAAACCACCTCCAAGTGGCTTTGAAGGAGCTCTAACCAACTTAAAATGGAGCTGGAGGAGGTCAAAACAGCTTAAAATGGAGCTGGAGGAGCTCAAAGTGGCTTTGAAGGTCCTCAAAGCAACTTAAAATGGAGCTGGAGGAGCTCAAAGTGGCTTTGAAGGTCCTCGAACCAACTTAAAATGGAGCTGGAGGAGCCCAAAGTGGCTTTGAAGGTCCTCAAACCAACTTAAAATGGAGCTGGAGGAGCTCAAAGTGGCTTTGAAGGTCCTCAAAGCAACTTAAAATGGAGCTGGAGGAGCTCAAAATGGAGCTGGAGGAGCTCAAAGTGCGTTTGAAGGTCCTCGAACCAACTTAAAATGGAGCTGGAGGAGCTCAAAATGGAGCTGGAGGAGCTCAGACCATCGAAAAATGGAGCTGGAGGAGCTCAAACAGCCTCAAGATGGAGCTTGAGATCCTCAAACCATCTCAAAATGGAGGTGGAAGAGCTCAAAATGGACCTGGAGGAGCTCAAAATGGAGCTGGAGAAGCTCAAACCACCTCAGGATGGAGCTGGAGGAGCTCAAACCATCTCCGAGTGGCTTTGAAGGAGCTCTAACCAACTTAAAATGGAGCTGGAGGAGCTCAAAGTGGCTTTGAAGGTCCTCAAACCAACTTAAAATGGAGCTGGAGGAGCTCAAAGTGGGTTTGAAGGTCCTCAAAGCAACTTAAAGTGGAGCTGGAGGAGCTCAAAGTGGCTTTGAAGGTCCTCGAACCAACTTAAAATGGACCTGAATGACCTCCAAGTGGAGCTGGAGGAGCTCCAAGTGGCTTTGAAGGACCTCCAACCACCTCCAGAGCTCCCGGAGAGGCTCGGAGAACCCCCCCCCCCCCCAACCCCGACCCCTTCCGGAAGGTTCTGGAGGTCCTCACCTGGCTGCCGCCCCGGCCAGGACCTTCTCGGCCTGGTCTCCGATGACCTCCTGCCGCAGGCAGTGGAGGAGCCGCACCCTGAGGAGAAGCCTGAGGAGGAGAAGACGGAGTTTGGAGAAGCTTCTGAACCTCTCCTGGAGGTGTTTGGGAGCTTCTCCGAAGGAAGTTCTGGAGGTCTGGAGGTGGCTGGAGCTGCTCGGAACCTCCCGGAAGGTGCGAGGAGGCCCCGAAACCTACTTGTTCCCCTGATGCTTGAGGTGCTTCTTGTAGCTCTCGTCCTGGAAGAGGCTCTCGGGGTCGCATTTCCGCAGCCACTCGGCCTTCGGGAGGTCCAGGGGGGGCTGGGGCTTGGCCTTCTTGCCCTTTCGGCCTCGAGGGGGCGGGAGGGAGACGCCTGGAGGTCAACAACATCCTGGCTGGACCTCGAAGCCTCCTCAGAAGGTCTCGAAGGGTCACGATGGAGGAAAGGAAAGGGTTTGTTGGAGGAGGCTGGAGAAGGTCCACACCTGAGTGGTTGTGGAGCTCTTTGCTCCTCCCGTTCTCGTTGGGCTGGAGGAGGTCCCAGACGAAGGTGTGGAGGTTGTCCTCGTCGTCCTCTTCGCGGAGGAGGAGGTGGTGGTGGTGGTGGTGGTGGTGGTGGTGACGGTGGAGGAGGCAGAAGAGGAGGAGAGCGCGAGCCACGGACTCGGCCTCTCGCTCCGACAGGCGCCGCTTGAAGCGGCCTTGGCCGCACAGGTCCCGCCAGCGACCCCACCTGCTCGAGGGGACAACCGGGATGGAGCTGGAGGTCCTCAAAAGGGTCTCCGAGGGGGTTGGGAGGAGCTCAAAGCAACTTAAAGTGGAGCTGGAGGAGCTCAAAGTGGGTTTGGAGGTCCTCAAACCAACTTAAAATGGAGCTGGAGGAGCTCAAAGTGGGTTTGAAGGACCTCAAACCAGCTTAAAGTGGAGCTGGAGGAGCTCAAAGTGGAGCTGGAGGAGCTCAAAGTGGAGCTGGAGGAGCTCAAAGTGGAGCTGGAGGAGCTCAAAGTGGAGCTGGAGGAGCTCAAACCAACTTAAAGTGGAGCTGGAGGAGCTCAAACCAACTTAAAATGGAGCTGGAGGAGCTCAAAGTGGAGCTGGAAGAGCTCAAACCAACTTAAAATGGAGCTGGAGGAGCTCAAAGTGGGTTTGAAGGACCTCGAACCAACTTAAAATGGAGCTGGAGGAGCTCAAAGTGGGTTTGGAGGACCTCGAACCAACTTAAAATGGAGCTGGAGGAGCTCAAAGTGGGTTTGAAGGACCTCGAACCAACTGAAAATGGAGCTGGAGGAGCTCAAAGTGGAGCTGGAGGAGCTCAAACCAACTTAAAATGGAGCTGGAGGAGCTCAAAGTGGGTTCGAAGGAGCTCAAACCAACTTAAAATGGAGCTGGAGGAGCTCAAAGTGGGTTTGAAGGACCTTGAACCAACTGAAAATGGAGCTGGAGGAGCTCAAAGTGGGTTTGAAGGACCTCGAACCAACTTAAAATGGAGCTGGAGGAGCTCAAAGTGGAGCTGGAGGAGCTCAAACCAGCTTAAAATGGAGCTGGAGGAGCTCCAAGTGGGTTTGAAGGTCCTCAAACCAACTTAAAATGGAGCTGGAGGAGCTCAAAGTGGGTTTGAAGGTCCTCAAACCAACTTAAAGTGGAGCTGGAAGAGCTCAAAGTGGGTTTGAAGGACCTCGAACCAACTTAAAATGGAGCTGGAGGAGCTCAAAGTGGGTTTGAAGGACCTCGAACCAGCTTAAAATGGAGCTGGAGGAGCTCAAAGTGGGTTCGAAGGAGCTCAAACCAACTTAAAATGGAGCTGGAGGAGCTCAAAGTGGGTTTGGAGGACCTCCAACCAACTTAAAATGGAACTGGAGGAGCTCAAACCAACTTAAAGTGGAGCTGGAGGAGCTCAAAGTGGGTTTGAAGGTCCGCAAACCAACTTAAAATGGAGCTGGAGGAGCTCAAAGTGGGTTTGAAGGTCCTCAAACCAACTTAAAGTGGAGCTGGAGGAGCTCAAACCAGCTTAAAGTGGAGCTGGAGGAGCTCAAAGTGGGTTTGAAGGACCTCGAAACAACTTAAAATGGAGCTGGAGGAGCTCAAAGTGGGTTTGAAGGTCCTCAAACCAACTTAAAGTGGAGCTGGAGGAGCTCAAACCAACTTAAAGTGGAGCTGGAGGAGCTCAAAGTGGGTTTGAAGGACCTCGAAACAACTTAAAATGGAGCTAGAGGAGCTCAAAGTGGGTTTGAAGGTCCTCAAACCAACTTAAAATGGAGCTGGAGGAGCTCAAAGTGGGTTTGGAGGACCTCGAACCAACTTAAAGTGGAGCTGGAGGAGCTCAAAGTGGGTTTGAAGGACCTCAAACCAACTTAAAATGGAGCTGGAGGAGCTCAAAGTGGGTTTGAAGGTCCTGAAACCAACTGAAAATGGAGCTGGAGGAGCTCAAAGTGGGTTTGGAGGACCTCAAACCAACTTAAAATGGAGCTGGAGGAGCTCAAAATGGGTTTGAAGGACCTCGAACCAACTTAAAATGGAGCTGGAGGAGCTCAAAGTGGGTTTGGAGGACCTCAAACCAACTTAAAATGGAGCTGGAGGAGCTCAAAATGGGTTTGAAGGACCTCGAACCAACTTAAAATGGAGCTGGAGGAGCTCAAAGTGGGTTTGGAGGACCTCGAACCAACTTAAAATGGAGCTGGAGGAGCTCAAAGTGGGTTTGAAGGTCCTCGAACCAACTTAAAATGGAGCTGGAGGAGCTCAAAGTGGGTTTGAAGGACCTCGAACCAACTTAAAATGGAGCTGGAGGAGCTCAAAGTGGGTTTTAAGGTCCTCAAAGCAACTTAAAGTGGAGCTGGAGGAGCTCAAAGTGGGTTTGAAGGACCTCGAACCAACTGAAAATGGAGCTGGAGGAGCTCAAAGTGGGTTCGAAGGAGCTCAAACCAACTTAAAATGGAGCTGGAGGAGCTCAAAGTGGGTTTGAAGGTCCTCAAACCAACTTAAAATGGAGCTGGAGGAGCTCAAACCAACTTAAAGTGGAGCTGGAGGAGCTCCAAGTGGGTTTGGAGGACCTCAAACCAACTTAAAGTGGAGCTGGAGGAGCTCAAAGCAACTTAAAGTGGAGCTGGAGGAGCTCAAAGTGGGTTTTAAGGTCCTCGAACCAACTTAAAATGGAGCTGGAGGAGCTCAAAGTGGGTTTTAAGGTCCTCAAAGCAACTTAAATTGGAGCTGGAGGAGCTCAAAGTGGGTTTGAAGGACCTCGAACCAACTGAAAATGGAGCTGGAGGAGCTCAAAGTGGGTTTGAAGGTCCTCAAACCAACTTAAAATGGAGCTGGAGGAGCTCAAAGTGGGTTTGAAGGTCCTCAAACCAACTTAAAATGGAGCTGGAGGAGCTCAAACCAACTTAAAGTGGAGCTGGAGGAGCTCAAAGTGGGTTTGAAGGACCTCGAACCAGCTTAAAATGGAGCTGGAGGAGCTCAAAGTGGGTTTGAAGGACCTCGAACCAACTTAAAATGGAGCTGGAGGAGCTCTTCTTCCTCCTCCCGAAGAACCAAAGCCCCTCAAGACCCTCCTGGTCGTCCCCAAAGCCCCTCCAGACCCTCCTGGTCGTCCCCAAACCCCTTTGAGACCTTCATAGTGGCCACTAAACCCCTTTGAGACCCTCCCAGAGGCCACAAGGAGCCATCTTAGCACCTCCTGGTGGCCTCAAGAACCTCTAGAGAGGAACCAAAGCCCCTCGAGAGCCTCCTGGTTGTCCCCAAAGCCCCTTAAGACCCTCCTGGTCGTCCCCAAAGCCCCTCAAGACCCTCCTGGTTGTCCCCAAAGCCCTCTGAGACCCTCCTGGTCATCCCCAAAGCCTCTGAAGAGCCTCTAGAGAGGAACCAAAGCCCCTCGAGACCCTCCTGGAGGTCTCCGGAAGCTCCCAAGCCCCTTCCCAGGACCTCACCCGAAGAGCAGGAGATGCTTCTCCACGCGGAGGCAGTCGGCTCGGCCGTAAGGGGGTTGGTGGGGCTGGTGGGAGAGGAGCTGCTGCTGGTGGGATTGGTGGTGGTGGTGGTGGTGCCGTCGGCCTCCTCCTCGGGGCTTCTCCTCGTCCTCGCTCTCCAGGTCGGAGAACTCCACCAGGTCGTCGTCCCTCAAGGTGCTGAAGTGGCGAGTCTGCTTGCGGACGCGAGGGGTGTCGATCACCAGCGTGTTCTGGAGGAGACGGAGACAACCCTGAGGGCTTCGAGGAGGAGCTGGAGGAGCTCGGAGGCTCCGGAAGGATGGTCAGGGAGGTCCTAGAGGAGCTTGAGGGAGTCAGGGAAGCTCCAGGAGGAGCTTAAGGGGCCCAGAGAAGCTCTGGGAGGGACCTAAGAAGGTCCAGGAGGAGCTTAAGGGACACAGAGAAGCTCCAGGAGGAGCTTGAGGAGCTCAGAGAAGCTCCAGGAGGAGCTTGAGGGACTCAGAGAAGCTCCAGGAGGAACTAGAGAAGCTCCAGGAGGAACTAGAGAAGCTCCAGGAGGAGCTTGAGGAGCCAGAGAAGCTCCAGGAGGAGCTTAAGGGACTCAGAGAAGCTCCAGGAGGAGCTCGAGGAGCTCAGAGAAGCTCCAGGAGGAGCTCGAGGAGCTCAGAGAAGCTCCAGGAGGAGCTTGAGGAGCTCAGAGAAGCTCCAGAAGGAACTAGAGAAGCTCCAGGAGGAGCTTGAGGAGCCAGAGAAGCTCCAGGAGGAACCTGAGGAGCTCAGAGAAGCTCCAGGAGGAGCTTGAGGAGCTCAGAGAAGCTCCAGGAGGAACTAGAGAAGCTCCAGGAGGAGCTTGAGGGACTCAGAGAAGCTCCAGGAGGAACCAGAAAAGCTCCAGGAGAAACCTGAGGAGCTCAGAGAAGCTCCAGGAGGAACTAGAGAAGCTCCAGGAGGAGCTTGAGGAGCTCAGAGAAGCTCCAAGAATAAGTACAGAGGCTGCAGGAGGAACCTGAGAAGCTCCAGGAGGAGCTTGAGGAGCTCAGAGAAGCTCCAGGAGGAGCTTGAGGAACCCAGGGAAGCTCCAGGAGGAACCGGAGGAGCTCGGAGGCTCCGTAAGGATGTCCAGGGGAGGTCCTAGAGGAGCCTGGAAGCTCCAGGAGGAGCTGGAAGAGAAGAACTGTCCCCCTTCCTACCTTGCTGTTGAGAAGGTCCAGGTCGAGGTCGGCCTTCTTGGCCCACTTCTGCCAGAAGTTGGGGTCGTCCAGGGCGATGTCCGTGCGGTTCTCGGAGGCCACGAAGCTCGCCTGGAGGAGGAGGAGGAGGAGGAGGAGGAGGAGGAGGAGGAGACGACCCTCAGAAGCCTCCTCAGAAGCTCCAAAACCACCTCCAGAAGCTCCAAAACCCACTACGTTCTGGGGAGGGACACCAGGTCTACCCAGTCTAGCTAATGGGGTGACCTGGGAGCTGCCCGACAAGCACCTCCCCCAGCCCCATAAGGCTCTGGGGATGAGCACCAGAGGACTCCAAAAGCACCTCGAGGAGCTCCAAAAGCACCTCGAGGAGCTTCAAGAGCACCTCGAGGAGCTTCAAGAGCAACTCGAGGAGCTTCAAATCCTCCTGAGGAGCTTCAAATCCTCCTGAGGAGCTTCAAATCCTCCTGAGGAGCTTCAAATCCTCCTGAGGAGCTTCAAATCCTCCTGAGGAGCTTCAAATCCTCCTGAGGAGCTTCAAATCCTCCTGAGGAGCTTCAAATCCTCCTGAGGAGCTCCAAGAGCAACTCGAGGAGCTCAAAATGCACCTGAGAAGCTCCAAAAGCAACTCGAGGAGCTCCAAAAGCAACTCGAGGAGCTCAAAATGCACCTGAGAAGCTTCAAAACAAACTTGAGGAGCTTCAAAACCACCTCAAGAAGCTCCAAAACCACTTAAAAAGCTTCAAAATCAACTTGAGAAGCTTCAAGAGCCACCTGAGACGCTTCAAGAGCCACCTGAGACGCTTCAAGAGCCTCATGAGAAGCTCCAGAAGTAACTTGAGGAGCTTCAAAACAAACCTGAGGAGCGCCAAGAGCAACTTGAGAAGCTCCAAACCTCATGAGGAGCTCCAAAAGCAACTTGAGGAGCTTCAAAACAAACCTGAGGAGCTTCAAAACAAACCTGAGGAGCTTCAAAACAAACCTGAGGAGCTCCAAGAGCAACTTGAGGAGCTCCAAAACCACCTTGAGCAGCTCCAAAACCACCTTGAGCAGCTCCAAAACCACCTTGAGCAGCTCCAAAACCTACTCAAGAAGCTCAAAATGCACCTGAGAAGCTTCAAAACAAACTTGAGGAGCTTCAAAACAAACTTGAGGAGCTTCAAAACCACCTCGAGAAGCTCCAAGAGCAACTCGAGAAGCTCCAAAAGCAACTTGAGGAGCTCAAAATGCACCTGAGAAGCTTCAAAACAAACTCGAGGAGCTTCAAAAGCAACTCGAGGAGCTCCAAAACCACCTTGAGCAGCTCCAAAACCACCTTGAGCAGCTCCAAAACCTACTCAAGAAGCTCAAAATGCACCTGAGAAGCTTCAAAACAAACTTGAGGAGCTTCAAACCCTCATGAAGAGCTCCAAAACCACCTCGAGAAGCTCCAAAACCACCTCGAGAAGCTCCAAGAGCAACTCGAGAAGCTTCAAGAGCAACTCGAGAAGCTTCAAGAGCAACTCGAGAAGCTTCAAAACAAACCTGAGGAGCTCCAAAACCACCTTGAGCAGCTCCAAAACCACCTTGAGCAGCTCCAAAACCTACTCAAGAAGCTCAAAATGCACCTGAGAAGCTTCAAAACAAACTTGAGGAGCTTCAAAACCACCTCGAGAAGCTCCAAAAGCAACTCGAGAAGCTCCAAATCCACTTAAAAAGGTTCAAAATCAACTTGAGAAGCTTCAAAACCACTTAAAAAGCTTCAAGAGCAACTTGAGAAGCTTCAAGAGCCACTTGAGAAGCTTCAAGAGCCACTTGAGAAGCTCCAGAAGCAACTTGAGGAGCTTCAAAACAAACCTGAGAAGCTCCAAGAGCAACTAGAGGAGCTCCAAAAGCAACTCGAGGAGCTCCAAAACCACCTTGAGCAGCTCCAAAACCTACTCAAGAAGCTCAAAATGCACCTGAGAAGCTTCAAAACAAACTTGAGGAGCTCCAAAACCACCTCAAGGAGCTTCAAAACCACCTCGAGAAGCTCCAAAACCACTTAAAAAGCTTCAAGAGCAACTTGAGAAGCTTCAAGAGCAACTTGAGGAGCTTCAAGAGCAACTTGAGGAGCTTCAAGAGCAACTTGAGGAGCTTCAAGAGCAACTTGAGGAGCTCCAAACCTCATGAGGAGCTCCAAAAGCAACTTGAGGAGCTTCAAAACAAACCTGAGAAGCTCCAAGAGCAACTTGAGAAGCTCCAAACCTCATGAGGAGCTCCAAAAGCAACTTGAGGAGCTTCAAAACAAACCTGAGGAGCTCCAAGAGCAACTTGAGGAGCTTCAAAAGCAACTCAAGGAGCTTCAAAAGCAACTCGAGGAGCTTCAAAACCACCTTGAGCAGCTCCAAAACCTACTCAAGGAGCTCAAAATGCACCTGAGGAGCTTCAAACCCTCATGAAGAGCTTCAAACCCTCATGAAGAGCTTCAAACCCTCATGAAGAGCTTCAAACCCTCATGAAGAGCTCCAAAACCACCTCGAGAAGCTCCAAAACCACTTAAAAAGCTTCAAGAGCAACTTGAGAAGCTTCAAGAGCCACTTGAGAAGCTCCAAGAGCCACTTGAGAAGCTCCAAGAGCCACTTGAGAAGCTCCAAGAGCAACTTGAGAAGCTCCAAGAGCAACTTGAGAAGCTCCAAGAGCAACTTGAGAAGCTCCAAGAGCAACTTGAGAAGCTCCAAGAGCAACTTGAGAAGCTCCAAGAGCAACTTGAGAAGCTCCAAGAGCAACTTGAGAAGCTCCAAGAGCAACTTGAGAAGCTCCAAGAGCAACTTGAGAAGCTCCAAGAGCAACTTGAGAAGCTCCAAGAGCAACTTGAGAAGCTCCAAGAGCAACCTGAGGAGCTTCAAAACAAACCTGAGAAGCTTCAAAACAAACCTGAGAAGCTCCAAGAGCAATTTGAGGAGCTTCAAAAGCAACTCGAGGAGCTTCAAGAGCCTCATGAGAAGCTTCAAGAGCCTCATGAGAAGCTTCAAGAGCCTCATGAGACGCTTCAAAACAAACCTGAGAAGCTCCAAGAGCAACTTGAGAAGCTCCAAACCTCATGAGAAGCTCCAAACCTCATGAGAAGCTCCAAACCTCATGAGAAGCTCCAAACCTCATGAGAAGCTCCAAACCTCATGAGAAGCTCCAAAAGCAACTTGAGGAGCTTCAAAACAAACCTGAGGAGCTCCAAGAGCAACTTGAGGAGCTTCAAAACAAACCTGAGGAGCTCCAAAACCACCTTGAGCAGCTCCAAAACCACCTTGAGCAGCTCCAAAACCTACTCAAGAAGCTCAAAATGCACCTGAGAAGCTTCAAAACAAACTTGAGGAGCTCCAAAACCACCTCAAGGAGCTCCAAAAGCAACTCGAGAAGCTCCAAATCCACTTAAAAAGCTTCAAAATCAACTTGAGAAGCTTCAAGAGCCACTTGAGAAGCTTCAAGAACCACTTGAGAAGCTTCAAGAGCCACTTGAGGAGCTTCAAAACAAACCCGAGGAGCTCCAAGAGCAACTTGAGAAGCTCCAAACCTCATGAGGAGCTCCAAGAGCAATTTGAGGAGCTTCAAAAGCAACTCGAGGAGCTTCAAGAGCAACTTGAGAAGCTTCAAAAGCAACTCGAGGAGCTTCAAAAGCAACTCGAGGAGCTCCAAGAGCAATTTGAGAAGCTCCAAGAGCAATTTGAGAAGCTCCAAGAGCAATTTGAGCAGCTCCAAAACCTACTCAAGAAGCTCAAAATGCACCTGAGAAGCTTCAAAACAAACTTGAGGAGCTTCAAAACCACCTCGAGAAGCTCCAAGAGCAACTCGAGAAGCTCCAAAAGCAACTCGAGGAGCTCAAAATGCACCTGAGGAGCTTCAAAACAAACTCGAGGAGCTTCAAAAGCAACTCGAGGAGCTCCAAAAGCAACTCGAGGAGCTCCAAAACCACCTTGAGCAGCTCCAAAACCTACTCAAGAAGCTCAAAATGCACCTGAGAAGCTTCAAAACAAACTTGAGGAGCTCCAAACCCTCATGAAGAGCTCCAAACCCTCATGAAGAGCTCCAAAACCACCTTGAGAAGCTCCAAAACCAACTCGAGAAGCTCCAAAACCAACTCGAGAAGCTCCAAAACCAACTCGAGAAGCTCCAAAACCAACTCGAGAAGCTCCAAAACCAACTCGAGAAGCTCCAAAACCAACTCGAGAAGCTCCAAAACCAACTCGAGAAGCTCCAAAACCAACTCGAGAAGCTCCAAAACCAACTCGAGAAGCTCCAAAACCAACTCGAGAAGCTTCAAGAGCAACTCGAGAAGCTTCAAGAGCAACTCGAGAAGCTTCAAGAGCAACTCGAGAAGCTTCAAGAGCAACTCGAGAAGCTTCAAGAGCAACTTGAGAAGCTTCAAGAGCAACTTGAGAAGCTCCAAAAGCAACTTGAGGAGCTTCAAAACAAACCTGAGGAGCTCCAAAACCACCTTGAGCAGCTCCAAAACCACCTTGAGCAGCTCCAAAACCTACTCAAGAAGCTCAAAATGCACCTGAGAAGCTTCAAAACAAACTTGAGGAGCTTCAAAACCACCTCGAGAAGCTCCAAATCCACTTAAAAAGGTTCAAAATCAACTTGAGAAGCTCCAAACCCACTTAAAAAGCTTCAAGAGCAACTTGAGAAGCTTCAAAGCCTCCTGAGAAGCTGGAAGAGGAGGAGGAGGAGGAGGAGGCTGGACCTTGGCGAAGGTGGAGCCCTTCCCCTCGGACTCGATGGTGATGGTGGTCGTGCGGCGCAGGAGGATCTGGTCGATGTCCTCCTCGCAGAACTTGGAGCCCTCGTCGTCCTCCTCCATGATGGCCGCGTAGGCCCCTTTGCGCAGCAGGTCCTCGATCTCCTTCTTGGAGAACTGCTGGATCTGAGGGAGGAAGAGCTCCGACTCCAACTGGGACTCGAGGAACAGCAAGTTGAGGTTCTCCAAGTCCCATTTCGGGTCCTCAAAGCCCCATCTCTGGTCCTCAAAACCTCCATTTCTAGTCTCCAAACCTCCATTTCTAGTCCTCAAAGGCCCATTTCAGGTCCTCAAACCCCATTTTCTCTTAGAGAACCTCAACCTGACGCTCTCCAAGTCCCAGTTCTGGTCCCAAAGCTCCATTTCTGGTCCCAAAGCTCCATTTCTGGTCCTCAAAGCCCCATTTCTAGTCTATAAACTCCATCTCTGGTCCTCAAAATCCCATTTCTGGTCAATAAACTCCATCTCTGGTCCTCAAAGCCCCATTTCGAGTCCCAAAACCTCCATTTCTAGTCCCAAAACCCCCATTTCTGGTCCTCAAAGGCCCATTTCTGGTCTATAAACCTCCATTTCTAGTCTCAAAGCCCCATTTCTCGTCCCCAAAGCCCCATTTCTCGTTCCCAAAGCCCCATTTCTCGTCCCCAAAGCCCCATTTCTCGTCCCCAAACCTCCATTTCTCGTCCCCAAAGCCCCATTTCTCGTCCCCAAACCTCCATTTCTCGTCCCCAAACCTCCATTTCTCGTCCCCAAAGCCCCATTTCTCGTCCCCAAACCTCCATTTCTCGTCCCCAAAGCCCCATTTCTCGTCCCCAAACCTCCATTTCTCGTCCCCAAACCTCCATTTCTCGTCCCCAAACCTCCATTTCTGGTCCTCAAAGGCCCATTTCTGGTCTATAAACCTCCATTTCTGGTCTATAAACCTCCATTTCTAGTCTCAAAGCCCCATTTCTCGTCCTCAAAGCCCCATTTCTCGTCCCCAAACCCCCATTTCTCGTCCCCAAAGCCCCATTCCTAGTCTCAAAACCCCCATTTCTCGTCCCAAAACCCCCATTTCTCGTCCCAAAACCTCCATTTCTCGTCCCCAAACCCCCATTTCTCGTCCCCAAACCCCCATTTCTCGTCCCCAAAGCCCCATTTCTAGTCTATAAACTCCATTTCTGGTCCTCAAAGGCCCATTTCTGGTCTATAAACCTCCATTTCTGGTCTATAAACCTCCATTTCTAGTCTCAAAGCCCCATTTCTCGTCCCCAAAGCCCCATTTCTAGTCTCAAAACCCCCATTTCTCGTCCCAAAACCCCCATTTCTCGTCCCCAAACCTCCATTTCTCGTCCCCAAACCTCCATTTCTCGTCCCCAAACCCCCATTTCTCGTCCCCAAAGCCCCATTTCTCGTCCCCAAAACCCCCATTTCTCGTCCCCAAAGCCCCATTTCTCGTCCCCAAACCTCAACCTGATGCTCTCCAAGTCCCATTTCTGGTCTTAAACCTCCATTTCTAGTCCCAAAACCTCCATTTCTCGTCCCCAAAGCCCCATTTCTCGTCCCCAAAGCCCCATTTCTCGTCCCCAAAGCCCCATTTCTCGTCCCCGAACCCCCATTTCTCGTCCCCGAACTCCCATTTCTAGTCTATAAACTCCATTTCTGGTCCTCAAAGGCCCATTTCTGGTCTATAAACCTCCATTTCTGGTCTATAAACCTCCATTTCTAGTCTCAAAGCCCCATTTCTCGTCCCCAAAGCCCCATTTCTAGTCTCAAAACCCCCATTTCTCGTCCCAAAACCCCCATTTCTCGTCCCCAAACCTCCATTTCTCGTCCCCAAACCTCCATTTCTCGTCCCCAAACCCCCATTTCTCGTCCCCAAACCCCCATTTCTCGTCCCCAAAACCCCCATTTCTCGTCCCCAAAACCCCCATTTCTCGTCCCCAAAGCCCCATTTCTCGTCCCCAAACCTCAACCTGATGCTCTCCAAGTCCCATTTCTGGTCTTAAACCTCCATTTCTAGTCCCAAAACCTCCATTTCTCGTCCCCAAAGCCCCATTTCTCGTCCCCAAAGCCCCATTTCTCGTCCCCAAAGCCCCATTTCTCGTCCCCGAACCCCCATTTCTCGTCCCCAAAGCCCCATTTCTAGTCTATAAACTCCATTTCTGGTCCTCAAAGGCCCATTTCTGGTCTATAAACCTCCATTTCTGGTCTATAAATCTCCATTTCTAGTCTCAAAGCCCCATTTCTAGTCTCAAACCCCCATTTCTCGTCCCCAAACCTCCATTTCTGGTCCCAAAACCCCCATTTCTCGTCCCCAAAGCCCCATTTCTCGTCCCCAAAGCCCCATTTCTCGTCCCCAAAGCCCCATTTCTCGTCCCCAAAGCCCCATTTCTCGTCCCCAAAGCCCCATTTCTAGTCCTCAAAGGCCCATTTCTAGTCTATAAACCTCCATTTCTAGTCTCCAAAGCCCCATTTCTAGTCCCCAAACCTCCATTTCTAGTCCCAAAACCTCCATTTCTAGTCTCCAAACCTCAACCTGACGCTCTCCAAGTCTCAGTTCTAGTCCCAAACCCTCTATTTCTGGTCCTCAAAGCCCCATTTCTAGTCTAGAAACTCCATTTCTGGTCCCCAAACCCCCATTTCTCGTCCCCAAACCCCCATTTCTGGTCCCCAAACCCCCATTTCTCGTCCCCAAACCCCCATTTCTGGTCCCCAAACCCCCATTTCTCGTCCCCAAACCCCCATTTCTCGTCCCCAAACCCCCATTTCTGGTCCCCAAACCCCCATTTCTCGTCCCCAAACCCCCATTTCTGGTCCCCAAACCCCCATTTCTCGTCCCCAAACCCCCATTTCTCGTCCCCAAACCCCCATTTCTCGTCCCCAAACCCCCATTTCTCGTCCCCAAACCTCCATTTCTAGTCTCAAAGCCCCATTTCTCGTCCCCAAAGCCCCATTTCTCGTCCCCAAAGCCCCATTTCTCGTCCCCAAAGCCCCATTTCTCGTCCCCAAAGCCCCATTTCTCGTCCCCAAACCTCCATTTCTGGTCCCCAAACCCCCATTTCTGGTCCCCAAAGCCCCATTTCTCGTCCCCAAACCTCCATTTCTCGTCCCCAAACCTCCATTTCTCGTCCCCAAAGCCCCATTTCTCGTCCCCAAAGCCCCATTTCTCGTCCCCAAAGCCCCATTTCTCGTCCCCAAAGCCCCATTTCTCGTCCCCAAAGCCCCATTTCTCGTCCCCAAACCTCCATTTCTCGTCCCCAAAGCCCCATTTCTCGTCCCCAAAGCCCCATTTCTGGTCCCCAAACCCCCATTTCTCGTCCCCAAACCTCCATTTCTCGTCCCCAAACCCCCATTTCTCGTCCCCAAACCCCCATTTCTAGTCTCAAACCCCCATTTCTAGTCTCAAACCCCCATTTCTCGTCCCCAAAGCCCCATTTCTCGTCCCCAAAGCCCCATTTCTAGTCTCAAACCCCCATTTCTCGTCCCCAAAGCCCCATTTCTCGTCCCCAAAGCCCCATTTCTCGTCCCCAAAGCCCCATTTCTAGTCTATAAACTCCATTTCTGGTCCTCAAAGCCCCATTTCTAGTCTCCAAACCTCAACCTGATGCTCTCCAAGTCCCATTTCTGGTCTTAAACCTCCATTTCTAGTCCCAAAACCTCCATTTCTAGTCTCCAAACCTCCATTTCTGGTCCATAAACTCCATCTCTAGTCCTCAAAGCTCCATTTCTAGTCTATAAACTCCATCTCTGATCCTCAAAGCCCCATTTCTAGTCCCAAAACCTCCATTTCTAGTCTCCAAACCTCCATTTCTAGTCCCAAAACCCCCATTTCTGGTCCCCAAAGCCCCATTTCTCGTCCCCAAAGCCCCATTTCTCGTCCCCAAAGCCCCATTTCTCGTCCCCAAAGCCCCATTTCTCGTCCCCAAAGCCCCATTTCTCGTCCCCAAAGCCCCATTTCTCGTCCCCAAACCTCCATTTTTGGTCCCAAAAGCCCCATTTCTCGTCCCCAAACCTCCATTTCTCGTCCCCAAACCCCCATTTCTCGTCCCCAAACCCCCATTTCTCGTCCCCAAACCCCCATTTCTCGTCCCCAAACCCCCATTTCTAGTCTATAAACTCCATTTCTGGTCCTCAAAGGCCCATTTCTGGTCTATAAACCTCCATTTCTGGTCTATAAACCTCCATTTCTGGTCTCAAAGCCCCATTTCTCGTCCTCAAAGCCCCATTTCTCGTCCCCAAAGCCCCATTTCTCGTCCCCAAAGCCCCATTTCTCGTCCCCAAACCCCCATTTCTCGTCCCAAAACCCCCATTTCTCGTCCCCAAAGCCCCATTTCTCGTCCCCAAACCCCCATTTCTCGTCCCCAAAGCCCCATTTCTCGTCTATAAACCCCCATTTCTCGTCCCCAAACCCCCATTTCTCGTCCCCAAACCCCCATTTCTCGTCCCCAAACCCCCATTTCTCGTCTATAAACCCCCATTTCTCGTCCCCAAAGCCCCATTTCTCGTCCCCAAAGCCCCATTTCTCGTCCCCAAACCCCCGTTTCTCGTCCCCAAACCCCCATTTCTCGTCCCCAAACCTCCATTTCTAGTCTCAAACCCCCGTTTCTCGTCCCCAAAGCCCCATTTCTCGTCCCAAAACCTCCATTTCTCGTCCCCAAAGCCCCATTTCTCGTCCCCAAAGCCCCATTTCTCGTCCCCAAAGCCCCATTTCTCGTCCCCAAAGCCCCATTTCTCGTCCCCAAACCTCCATTTCTAGTCTCAAACCCCCGTTTCTCGTCCCCAAACCCCCATTTCTCGTCCCCAAACCTCCATTTCTAGTCTCAAACCCCCGTTTCTCGTCCCCAAAGCCCCATTTCTCGTCCCAAAACCTCCATTTCTCGTCCCCAAAGCCCCATTTCTCGTCCCCAAAGCCCCATTTCTCGTCCCCAAAGCCCCCATTTCTCGTCCCCAAAGCCCCATTTCTCGTCCCCAAAGCCCCATTTCTCGTCCCCAAAACCCCCATTTCTCGTCCCCAAAGCCCCGTTTTGAAGCCGGAGAAGACCCCCCCCGCGGAGGCCCTGAGGCCCTCACCCCGGCGATGCTGCCCTCGCGGCCGCTCATGGACTGCAGGACGGCCTTGTCGAGGCCCAGCTTGAGGCTGGCCTTGTTGAACATCTCCCGCTCGTAGGAGTTGCGGGTGATGAGGCGGTAGACCTTGACCGCTTTGCTCTGCCCGATGCGGTGGCACCGAGCCTGGGCCTGCAAGGGGGAGACAGCCACGAAAGGGTTAACCGGGATCGGAGGGAGGTCGGAGGGGTCCGGGCGGGAGACTTTGGCTGGAGGAAGCGTCAAGAACGAGGAGGAAGAGCCCTGGAGGAAGCGAAAGCCGCGGAGGAGGTCGGAGGAGGAAACTCAGAGGGAGTTGGAAGCTTGAAGAAGGTGGGAAAGGAGCTTTGGAGGGAGGTGGAAGCTTCGAGGAGGCGGAAAAGGGACCTTGGGGGAACCTAAAAGGACCTCGGAAGCTTCAAGGAGGTGGAAAAGGAACCTCGGAGGAGACTTAATGGAACTTGGAGCTTTGGAAGAAGCTGGAAAAGGAACTTTGGAGGAAGTTGGAAGCTTCAAGAAGCTGGAAAAGGAACCTTAAACCTTGAAGAAGCTGGAAAAGGAACCTAAAAGGAAACTTAGAGGAAGTTGGAAGCTTCAAGAAGCCGGAAAAGGAACTTTGGAGGAAGTCGGAAGCTTCAAGAAGCTGGAAAAGGAACTTTAGAGGAAGTCGGAAGCTTCAAGGAGGTGGAAAAGGAACCTCGGAGGAGACTTAATGGAACTTGGAGCTTTGGAAGAAGCTGGAAAAGGAACTTTGGAGGAAGTCGGAAGCTTCAAGAAGCTGGAAAAGGAACTTTGGAGGAAGTTGGAAGCTTCAAGAAGCTGGAAAAGGAACTTTGGAGGAACTTGGAAGCTTCAAGAAGCTGGAAAAGGAACTTTGGAGGAAGTTGGAAGCTTCAAGAAGCTGGAAAAGGAACTTTGGAGGAACTTGGAAGCTTCAAGAAGCTGGAAAAGGAACCTTAAACCTTGAAGAAGCTGGAAAAGGAACCTTAAACCTTGAAGAAGCCGGAAAAGGAACCTTAAACCTTGAAGAAGCTGGAAAAGGAACCTTAAACCTTGAAGAAGCTGGAAAAGGAACCTTAAACCTTGAAGAAGCTGGAAAAGGAACTTGGAAGAAGCTGGAAAGTTGGAAGAAGCTGGAAAAGGAACTTTGGAGGAAGTTGGAAGCTTCAAGAAGCTGAAAAAGAAACTTTGGAGGAACTTGGAAGCTTCAAGAAGCCGGAAAAGGAACTTTGGAGGAAGTTGGAAGCTTCAAGAAGCTGGAAAAGGAACTTGGAAGAAGCTGGAAAGTTGGAAGAGGTTGGAAGAGAAACCTTGGAGGAGCCTTAATGGAATGTGGAGCTTTGGAAAAGGCTGGAAAAGGAACTTTGGAAGAAGCTGAAACCTTGAAGGAACTTGGAACCTTCAAGAAGCTGCAAAAGGAAACTTGGAAGAAGCTCAAACCTTTAAGAACTTGGAAAAGGAACCTCAGAGGAACTTGGGACCTTGGAAGAAGCCGGAAAAGGAACCTTAAACCTTGAAAGAAGCTGGAAAAGGAACCTTAGAGGAAGTTGGAAGCTTCAAGAAGGTGGAAAAGGAACCTTAGAGGAACTTGGAAGCTTCAAGAAGCTGGAAAAGGAACTTTGGAGGAAGTTGTAAGCTTCAAGAAGGTGGAAAAGGAACTTTGGAGGAAGTTGGAAGCTTCAAGAAGCTGGAAAAGGAACTTTGGAGGAACTTGGAAGCTTCAAGAAGGTGGAAAAGGAACTTTGGAGGAAGTTGGAAGCTTCAAGAAGCTGGAAAAGGAACCTTAGAGGAACTTGGAAGCTTCAAGAAGCTGGAAAAGGAACTTTGGAGGAAGTTGGAAGCTTCAAGAAGGTGGAAAAGGAACCTCGGAAGAAGCTGAAACCTTAAGAACTTGGAAAGGGAACCTCTGAGGGCCTCAGCCCAGGGAAGCACGGAAGCAAATGGGCTGAGGGATCATGGGAAGAGGTGGAGGAGAAGCCCCGAGGAGGGTGGTGGCCTCACCTGGAGGTCGTTCTGGGGGTTCCAGTCGGAGTCGAAGATGATGCAGGTGTCGGCGGCCGTCAGGTTGATGCCCAGGCCCCCGGCTCGGGTGCACAGGAGGAAGACGAAGCGGTCCGAGTCGGCCTTGCTGAAGCGGTCGATGGCCGCCTGCCGCAGGTTGCCCCTCACCCGCCCGTCGATCCGCTCGTAGAGGTACCTGGAAGAGCGGCCGGGTGGACCTGGAGGGCCACGTGGACCTCCAGCTCCGAGGCGGAGAAGATGGGGAGTCGGGCGCCGGGTCTACCCCCCCCCATTGGTTACACTGGGTAGACCTGGGGTCCGTCCCCGGAGCTGGGGAGTTGTGGGGCTGGGGAGGCAGTTGTGGGGCAGGAGGAGGCAGTTGTGGGGCAGGAGGAGGCAGTTGTGGGGCAGGAGGAGGCAGTTGTGGGGCTGGGGAGTCACCTCTCGGTCGCTATGGGGCACTGGGGGGGGTCCCTCAGGGGTCACTGGGGGGCAGCTGAGGGCAACCTGATTTCAACTGCCAAGTGTATCCCTGTGTTGGCTTGACCAGACCTGGTGTCCATCCCCAGAGCTGGAGCCTTATGGGGCTGGGGAGTCGCTTGTTGGGCAGCTCCCAGGTCACCCCATTAGCCAGACTGGGGTAGACCTGGTGTCCATCCCAAGCCTTAAGGGGCTATGGAGTTACTTGTCATGGGGCTGCCAGGTCAACCCATTAACTAGACTGGGTTGACCTGGACTTAAAGGGCTAGAGTCACTTGCAGAGCAACCACCAGGTCACCCCATTCGCTAGACTGGGGTAGACCTGGTGTCCATCCCAAGCCTTAAGGGGCTATGGAGTCCCTTGCAGAGTGGCCACCAGGTCACCCCATTAACCTACACCTAAGGGAATAGGGAGTCACTTGCAGAGCAGCCACCAGGTCACCCCATTAGCTAGACTGGGGTAGACCTGGTGTCCATCCCAAGCCTTAAGGGGTTATGGAGCTACTTGTCATGGGGCTGCCAAGTCACCCCATTAGCTAGACTGGGGTAGACCTGGTGTCCCTCCCAAGACTCAAGGGGCTATGGAGTTACTTGTCATGGGGCTGCCAGGTCACCCCATTAGCTAGACTGGGGTAGACCTGGTGTCCCTCCCCAAGCCTTAAGGGGCTATGGAGTTACTTGTCATGTGGCTGCCAGGTCACCCCATTAGCTAGACTGGGGTAGACCTGGTGTCCATCCCCAAGGCCTTAAGGGGCTAGGGAGTCACTTGCAGAGCAACCACCAGGTCACCCCATTAGCTAGACTGGGGTAGACCTGGTGTCCCTCCCAAGACTTAAGGGGCTATGGAGTTACTTGTCATGGGGCTGCCAAGTCAACCCATTAGTTACACATAAAGGGCTATGGAGTCACTTGCAGAGCAGCCACCAGGTCAACCCATTAGCTAGACTGGGGTAGACCTGGTGTCCATCCCAAGCCTTAAGGGGCTAGGGAGTCCCTTGCAGAGTGGCCGCCAGGTCAACCCATGACTTACACCTAAGGGAATAGGGAGTCGCTTGCAGAGCAGCCACCAGGTCAACCCATTATATAGACTGGGGTAGACCTGGTGTCCATCCCAAGCCTTAAGGGGCTATGGAGTTACTTGTCATGTGGCTGCCAGGTCACCCCATTAGCTAGACTGGGGTAGACCTGGTGTCCATCCCAAGCCTTAAGGGGCTAGGGAGTTACTTGTCATGGGGCTGCCAGGTCAACCCATTAGCTACACATAAAGGGCTATGGAGTCACTTGCAGAGCAACCACCAGGTCACCCCATTAGCTAGACTGGGGTAGACCTGGTGTCCCTCGCCAAGGCCTTAAGGGGCTATGGAGTTACTTGTCATGTGGCTGCCAAGTCAACCCATTAACCTACACCTAAGGGAATAGGGAGTCGCTTGCAGAGCAGCCACCAAGTCACCCCATTATATAGACTGGGGTAGACCTGGTGTCCATCCCAAGCCTTAAGGGGCTATGGAGTTACTTGTCATGAGGCTGCCAGGTCAACCCATTAGCTAGACTGGGGTAGACCTGGTGTCCATCCCAAGACTCAAGGGGTTATGGAGCTACTTGTCATGGGGCTGCCAGGTCACTCCATTAGCCAGACTGGGGTAGACCTGGTGTCCATCCCCATTAGCTACACATAAAGGGCTATGGAGTCACTTGCAGAGCAACCACCAGGTCACCCCATTAGCTAGACTGGGGTAGACCTGGTGTCCATCCCAAGCCTTAAGGGGCTAGGAAGTCCCTTGCAGAGTGGCCGCCAGGTCAACCCATTAGCTACACCTAAGGGAATAGGGAGTCGCTTGCAGAGCAGCCACCAGGTCAACCCATTAGCTAGACTGGGGTAGACCTGGTGTCCATCCCAAGCCTTGGGGGCTATGGAGTTACTGGTCATGGGGCTGCCAAGTCAACCCATTAGCTACACATAAAGGGCTATGGAGTCACTTGCAGAGCAACCACCAGGTCACCCCATTGGGTAGACCTGGTGTCCATCCCAAGCCTTAAGGGGTTATGGGGTTACTTGTCATGTGGTCGCCAAGTCACCCCAATATCTCCAGACTGGGGCAGCCCTGTCGGCCTCATGGGGCAGCAGAAGGCGGTCCCACCTCTTCTGGATGAGATAGTCCTCCAGGATGTCCAGGCAGCGCACCATCTGCGAGAAGATGAGGACCTTGTGGCCCCCGGCCTTCAGCTTGGGCAGCAGCTTGTCGATGAGGACCAGCTTGCCGGCCGAGCGCACCATGGCCTGCAGGGGGAAGTCGGGGGGGACGTGGTGGGCGCAGGAGGCGCGGAACTCGGCCAGGATCTTCTCCTCGGCCCCGTTGATGAGGTACGGGTGGTTGCAGCACTTGCGAAGCTCCATCATGGTGTTGAGGAGGTTGGGCATGTTGGTGTGGCCGACCCCCTTGGAGAGGAAGGAGAAGTTCTTCTCCAGGATGGCGCGATAGTACTTCTTCTGGATGTTGGTCAGCTCCACCTCGATGATGGTCTCTTGCTTGGGGGCCAAGTTCTTCTCCACGTCCTCCTTCAGCCGGCGAAGCATCATGGGCTTGAGGATGGCCTGGAGCTTCTGGACCTGGGCAGGAGGTCAAAAGCCTCGTTAGGAGCTTCGAAACCAACTCGAGGAGCTTCGAAAGCCTCGTGAGGAGCTTCGAAAGCCTCGTGAGGAGCTTCGAAAGCCTCGTGAGGAGCTTCAAAACCAACTCGAGGAGCTTCAAAACCAACTCGAGGAGCTTAAGATTCAACTTTGAAGCTTCAAACTCAACTCGAGAAGCTTAGGATTCAACTCGAGAGGCTTCAAAACCAACTCGAGAGGCTTCAAAACCAACTCGAGAGGCTTCAAAACCAACTCGAGAGGCTTCAAAACCAACTCGAGAGGCTTCAAAACCAACTCGAGAGGCTTCAAAACCAACTCGAGAGGCTTCAAAACCAACTCGAGAGGCTTCAAAACCAACTCGAGAGGCTTCAAAACCAACTCGAGAGGCTTCAAAACCAACTCGAGAGGCTTCAAAACCAACTCGAGAGGCTTCAAAACCAACTCGAGAGGCTTCAAAACCAACTCGAGAGGCTTCAAAACCAACTCGAGAGGCTTCAAAACCAACTCGAGAGGCTTCAAAACCAACTCGAGAGGCTTCAAAACCAACTCGAGAGGCTTCAAAACCAACTCGAGAGGCTTCAAAACCAACTCGAGAGGCTTCAAAACCAACTCGAGAGGCTTCAAAACCAACTCGAGAGGCTTCAAAACCAACTCGAGAGGCTTCAAAACCAACTCGAGAGGCTTCAAAACCAACTCGAGAGGCTTCAAAACCAACTCGAGAGGCTTCAAAACCAACTCGAGAGGCTTCAAAACCAACTCGAGAGGCTTCAAAACCAACTCGAGAGGCTTCAAAACCAACTCGAGAGGCTTCAAAACCAACTCGAGAAGCTTCAAAACCAACTCGAGAAGCTTCAAAACCAACTCGAGAAGCTTCAAATTGAACTTAGCAGCTTCAAGAGCAACTTGAGGAGCTTCAAAACCATCACTAGAAGCTTCAAAAGCAACTTGAGAAGCTTCAGATTCAACATAGAAGCTTCAAAACCATCATTAGAAGCTTTAAAAACCTCATGAGAAGCTTCAAACTCAACTCGAGAAGCTTCAAAAGGAACTTGAGAAGCTTTAAAATCAACTTGAGGAGCTTAAGATTCAACTTTGAAGCTTCAAAACAAACTCAAGAAGCTTCAAACTCAACTTAGGAGCTTCAAAAAACCATCATTAGAAGCTTTAAAACCAACTTGAGAAGCTTCAAATTGAACTTAGAGGCTTCAAAAGCAACTTGAGGAGCTTCAAATTCAACTCGAGGAGCTTCAAAGAGACTTAAGAAGGTCCCAAGAGCTTCCAGGAGGTCTCACCTGCTCCTCGGTCTTGAGGTCCCCGAAGTCCTTGAGGAACTCGGCTTCCGACGGGAACTGAGAAGGTTCCAGGAAGTGGAGGAGACTGAAGAGCTCCTCGACCGTGTTCTGGAGAGGAGTCCCCGTCAGGAGGACCTTGTGCTCCTGGAGGAGAGAAAAGGGAGGTTCAAGCCCTGGAGATGCCACAAGAAACACCTAAAGCTCCATTGAAGGAGCTCCGAGGCCTCCAAGACTCCATTGAAGGAGCTCCGAGGCCTCCAAGACTCCACTGAAGGAGCTCCGAGGCCTCCAAGACTCCATTGAAGGAGCTCCGAGGCTTCCAAGACTCCACTGAAGGAGCTCCGAGGCCTCCAAGACTCCAGAGAATGACCTCAAACCCCTCCAAGGCTCCACTGAAGGAGCTCCGAGGCCTCCAAGACTCCATTGAAGGAGCTCCGAGGCCTCCAAGACTCTACTGAAGGAGCTCCGAGGCCTCCAAGACTCCATTGAAGGACCTCAAACCCTTCCAAGACTCCACTGAAGGAGCTCCGAGGCCTCCAAGGCTCCATTGAAGGAGCTCCGAGGCCTCCAAGACTCCAGAGAATGACCTCAAACCCCTCCAAGGCTCCCTTGAAGGAGCTCCGAGGCCTCCAAGACTCCCTTGAAGGAGCTCCGAGGCCTCCAAGACTCCATTGAAGGAGCTCCGAGGCCTCCAAGACTCCACTGAAGGAGCTCCGAGGCCTCCAAGGCTCCATTGAAGGAGCTCCGAGGCCTCCAAGACTCCAGAGAATGACCTCAAACCCCTCCGAGACTCCATTGAAGGAGCTCCGAGGCCTCCAAGACTCCAGAGAATGACCTCAAACCCCTCCGAGACTCCACTGAAGGAGCTCCGAGGCCTCCAAGACTCCCTTGAAGGAGTTCCGAGGCCTCCAAGACTCCACTGAAGGAGCTCCGAGGCCTCCCAGACTCCAGAGAAGGACCTCAAACCCCTCTGAGACTCCACTGAAGGAGCTCTGAGGCCTCCAAGACTCCAGAGAATGACCTCAAACCCCTCCAAGACTCCACTGAAGGAGCTCCGAGGCCTCCAAGACTCCACTGAAGGAGCTCCGAGGCCTCCAAGACTCCACTGAAGGATCTCAAACCCCTCCAAGACTCCAGAGAATGACCTCAAACCCCTCCGAGACTCCACTGAAGGAGCTCCAAGGCCTCCAAGACTCCAGAGAAGGACCTCAAACCCCTCCAAGACTCCACTGAAGGAGCTCCGAGGCCTCCAAGACTCCACTGAAGGAGCTCTGAGGCCTCCAAGACTCCACTGAAGGAGCTCCGAGGCCTCCAAGACTCCACTGAAGGAGCTCCGAGGCCTCCAAGACTCCACTGAAGGAGCTCCGAGGCCTCCAAGACTCCAGAGAATGACCTCAAACCCTTCCAAGACTCCACTGAAGGAGCTCCGAGGCCTCCAAGACTCCAGAGAATGACCTCAAACCCCTCCAAGGCTCCATTGAAGGAGCTCCGAGGCCTCCAAGACTCCAGAGAATGACCTCAAACCCCTCCAAGACTCCACTGAAGGAGCTCCGAGGCCTCCAAGACTCCACTGAAGGAGCTCCGAGGCCTCCAAGACTCCACTGAAGGAGCTCCGAGGCCTCCAAGACTCCATTGAAGGACCTCAAACCCTTCCAAGACTCCACTGAAGGAGCTCCGAGGCCTCCAAGGCTCCATTGAAGGAGCTCCGAGGCCTCCAAGGCTCCATTGAAGGAGCTCCGAGGCCTCCAAGACTCCATTGAAGGAGCTCCGAGGCCTCCAAGACTCCATTGAAGGAGCTCCGAGGCCTCCAAGACTCCATTGAAGGAGCTCCGAGGCCTCCGAAACTCCATTGAAGGAGCTCCGAGGCCTCCAAGACTCCACTGAAGGAGCTCCGAGGCCTCCAAGACTCCACTGAAGGAGCTCCGAGGCCTCCAAGACTCCACTGAAGGAGCTCCGAGGCCTCCAAGACTCCACTGAAGGACCTCAAACCCCTCCAAGACTCCAGAGAATGACCTCAAACTCCTCCAAGGCTCCATTGAAGGAGCTCCGAGGCCTCCAAGACTCCATTGAAGGACCTCAAACCCTTCCAAGACTCCACTGAAGGAGCTCCGAGGCCTCCAAGACTCCACTGAAGGAGCTCCGAGGCCTCCAAGACGCCAGAGAATGACCTCAAACCCCTCCGAGACTCCATTGAAGGAGCTCTGAGGCCTCCAAGACTCCATTGAAGGAGCTCCGAGGCCTCCAAGACTCCATTGAAGGAGCTCCGAGGCCTCCAAGACTCCAGAGAATGACCTCAAACCCCTCCGAGACTCCACTGAAGGAGCTCCGAGGCCTCCAAGACTCCAGAGAAGGACCTCAAACCCCTCCAAGACTCCACTGAAGGAGCTCTGAGGCCTCCAAGACTCCATTGAAGGAGCTCCGAGGCCTCCAAGACTCCAGAGAATGACCTCAAACCCCTCCAAGACTCCATTGAAGGAGCTCCGAGGCCTCCAAGACTCCATTGAAGAAGCTCCGAGGCCTCCAAGACTCCAGAGAATGACCTCAAACCCCTCCAAGACTCCACTGAAGGAGCTCCGAGGCCTCCAAGACTCCACTGAAGGAGCTCCGAGGCCTCCAAGACTCCAGAGAATGACCTCAAACCCCTCTGAGACTCCACTGAAGGAGCTCCGAGGCCTCCAAGACTCCATTGAAGGAGCTCCGAGGCCTCCAAGGCTCCAGAGAATGACCTCAAACCCCTCCAAGACTCCACTGAAGGAGCTCCGAGGCCTCCAAGACTCCAGAGAATGACCTCAAACCCTTCCAAGACTCCACTGAAGGAGCTCCGAGGCCTCCAAGACTCCATTGAAGGAGCTCCGAGGCCTCCAAGACTTCAGAGAATGACCTCAAACCCCTCCAAGACACCATTGAAGGAGCTCCGAGGCCTCCAAGACTCCACTGAAGGACCTCAAACCCTTCCAAGACTCCACTGAAGGAGCTCCGAGGCCTCCAAGACTCCACTGAAGGACCTCAAACCCTTCCAAGACTCCACTGAAGGAGCTCCGAGGCCTCCAAGACTCCACTGAAGGAGCTCCGAGGCCTCCAAGACTCCACTGAAGGAGCTCCGAGGCCTCCAAGACGCCAGAGAATGACCTCAAACCCCTCCAAGACTCCACTGAAGGAGCTCCGAGGCCTCCAAGACTCCAGAGAATGACCTCAAACCCTTCCAAGACTCCATTGAAGGAGCTCTGAGGCCTCCAAGACTCCATTGAAGGAGCTCCGAGGCCTCCAAGACTCCAGAGAAGGACCTCAAACCCCTCTGAGACTCCACTGAAGGAGCTCCGAGGCCTCCAAGACTCCATTGAAGGAGCTCCGAGGCCTCCAAGACTCCACTGAAGGAGCTCTGAGGCCTCCAAGACTCCATTGAAGGAGCTCCGAGGCCTCCAAGACTCCAGAGAATGACCTCAAACCCCTCCGAGACTCCACTGAAGGAGCTCCGAGGCCTCCAAGACTCCACTGAAGGAGCTCCGAGGCCTCCAAGACTCCAGAGAATGACCTCAAACCCCTCCAAGGCTCCATTGAAGGAGCTCCGAGGCCTCCAAGACTCCACTGAAGGAGCTCCGAGGCCTCCAAGACTCCACTGAAGGAGCTCCGAGGCCTCCAAGACGCCAGAGAATGACCTCAAACCCCTCTGAGACTCCACTGAAGGAGCTCCGAGGCCTCCAAGACTCCATTGAAGGAGCTCCGAGGCCTCCAAGACTCCAGAGAATGACCTCAAACCCCTCCAAGGCTCCATTGAAGGAGCTCCGAGGCCTCCAAGGCTCCATTGAAGGAGCTCCGAGGCCTCCAAGACTCCACTGAAGGAGCTCCGAGGCCTCCAAGGCTCCAGAGAAGGACCTCAAACCCCTCCAAGACTCCACTGAAGGAGCTCCGAGGCCTCCAAGACTCCAGAGAATGACCTCAAACCCCTCCAAGACTCCACTGAAGGAGCTCCGAGGCCTCCAAGGCTCCACTGAAGGAGCTCCGAGGCCTCCAAGACTCCACTGAAGGAGCTCCGAGGCCTCCAAGACTCCACTGAAGGAGCTCCGAGGCCTCCAAGGCTCCACTGAAGGAGCTCCGAGGCCTCCAAGACTCCCTTGAAGGAGCTCCGAGGCCTCCAAGACTCCACTGAAGGAGCTCCGAGGCCTCCAAGACTCCACTGAAGGAGCTCCGAGGCCTCCAAGGCTCCATTGAAGGAGCTCCGAGGCCTCCAAGGCTCCATTGAAGGAGCTCCGAGGCCTCCGAGACTCCATTGAAGGAGCTCCGAGGCCTCCGAGACTCCATTGAAGGAGCTCCGAGGCCTCCGAGACTCCATTGAAGGAGCTCTGAGGCCTCCAAGACTCCAGAGAATGACCTCAAACCCCTCCAAGGCTCCACTGAAGGAGCTCTGAGGCCTCCAAGACTCCACTGAAGGAGCTCCGAGGCCTCCACGAGGCCCCCGAGACGCCCCCCGGCCCCCTCCGGATGCCTCCGCAGCTGCCGAGGGGCTCCCCGGAGGTTCCCCGAGGCCCGTCCCCTCACCAGGTCCATGTGCTTGAGGCTGTCGAGGAGCTTGCAGTGGCGGTTCTTGAGGCGGTGGGCCTCGTCGATGATGACGCAGCGCCACTCGATCTCCCGCAGCTCGGGGCAGTCGGACAGGATCATCTCGAAGGTGGTGATCAGCGCGTCGAACTTGTAGGCGCCCGGGATCAACCGGCCCTGGGGGAGGAGGAGGAGGAGACACCCAGAAGCTCAAAATCCGCTTGGAAAAGGTTCAAAGTGCACTTAAGGAGCTCAAAGTGCACTTAAAGAGCTCAAAATGCACTTGGAAAAGGTTCAAAATGCACTCAAGGAGCTCAAAGTGCACTTGGAAAGGTTCAAAATGCACTTGGAAAAGGTTCAAAGTGCACTTAAGGAGCTCAAAGTGCACTTAAGGAGCTCAAAGTGCACTTGGAAAGGTTCAAAATGCACTTGGAAAGGCTCAAAGTGCACTTAAGGAGCTCAAAGTGCACTTAAGGAGCTCAAAGTGCACTTGGAAAGGTTCAAAGTGCACTCAAGGAGCTCAAAGTGCACTTAAGGAGCTCAAAGTGCACTTGGAAAGGTTCAAAATGCACTTAAGGAGCTCAAAGTGCACTTGGAAAGGTTCAAAATGCACTTAAAGAGCTCAAAGTGCACTTGGAAAGGTTCAAAGTGCACTTAAGGAGCTCAAAATGCACTTGGAAAGGTTCAAAATGCACTTGGAAAGGTTCAAAATGCACTTAAGGAGCTCAAAGTGCACTTGGAAAGGTTCAAAATGCACTTAAAGAGCTCAAAATGCACTTGGAAAAGGTTCAAAGTGCACTCAAGGAGCTCAAAGTGCACTTAAAGAGCTCAAAGTGCACTTGGAAAAGGTTCAAAGTGCACTCAAGGAGCTCAAAGTGCACTTGGAAAGGTTCAAAATGCACTTAAGGAGCTCAAAATGCACTTGGAAAGGTTCAAAATGCACTTGGAAAGGTTCAAAATGCACTTGAAGAGCTCAAAATGCACTTAAAGAGCTCAAAATGCACTTAAAGAGCTCAAAATGCACTTGGAAAAGGTTCAAAGTGCACTTAAGGAGCTCAAAGTGCACTTAAAGAGCTCAAAGTGCACTTGGAAAAGGTTCAAAGTGCACTTAAAGAGCTCAAAGTGCACTTAAGGAGCTCAAAATGCACTTAAAGAGCTCAAAATGCACTTGGAAAAGGTTCAAAGTGCACTCAAGGAGCTCAAAATGCACTTGGAAAGGTTCAAAATGCACTTAAGGAGCTCAAAGTGCACTCAAGGAGCTCAAAGTGCACTTGGAAAAGGTTCAAAGTGCACTTAAAGAGCTCAAAATGCACTTAAAAAGCATCAAAAGCCTCATAAGAAGCTCAAAAACTACTTGGAAAGGTTCAAAAAGCACTTGGAAAAGGTTCAAAAAGCACTTGGAAAAGGTTCAAAATGCACTTAAAGAGCATCAAAAGCCTCATAAGATGCTCAAAAACTACTTGAAAAGGTTCAAAAAGCACTTGAAAAGGTTCAAAGTGCACTCAAGGAGCTCAAAGTGCACTCAAGGAGCTCAAAGTGCACTCAAGGAGCTCAAAGTGCACTCAAGGAGCTCAAAGTGCACTTGGAAAAGGTTCAAAATGCACTTAAAGAGCTCAAAGTGCACTTAAAGAGCTCAAAATGCACTTGGAAAGGTTCAAAATGCACTTAAGGAGCTCAAAGTGCACTTGGAAAAGGTTCAAAGTGCACTTAAGGAGCTCAAAGTGCACTTAAGGAGCTCAAAGTGCACTTGGAAAGGTTCAAAATGCACTTAAGGAGCTCAAAGTGCACTTAAGGAGCTCAAAGTGCACTCAAAGAGCTCAAAATGCACTTAAAGAGCTCAAAATGCACTTAAAGAGCATCAAAAGCCTCATAAGATGTTCAAAAAGCACTTGGAAAAGGTTCAAAATGCACCCGAAAAGGGTCCAAATGCACTTAAAGAGGTTCAAAAGGGACTTGAAAAGGTCCAAATGCACCTGGAAAGGGTCCAAATGCACTTAAAGAGGTTCAAAAACCACTTAAAAAGGTTCAAAAGCAACTGAGAAGGGTCAAAACGCACTTGGAAAGGGTCAAAATGCACTGGAAAAGGTTCAAAATGCACTTAAGCAGCATCAAAATGCACTTAAGCAGCATCAAAATGCACTTAAGAAGCTCAAAAACTACTTAAAAAGCTTCAAAAGGGACTCGAGGAGCTTCAAAATCCACTTAAAAAGGTTCAAAACCAACTCGAGGAGCTTCAAAACCAACTCGAGGAGCTTCAAAACCAACTCGAGGAGCTTCAAAACCAACTCGAGGAGCTTCAAAACCAACTCGAGGAGCTTCAAAACCAACTCGAGGAGCTTCAAAACCAACTCGAGGAGCTTCAAAACCAACTCGAGGAGCTTCAAAACCAACTCGAGGAGCTTCAAAACCCACCTGAGAAGCTTCCAAGGCTCATGAGGAGCTTCAAAATGAGCCCGAGAAGCTCAATTTCCATTCAAGAAGCTTCAAAACCAACTTAAGGAGCTTGAAAACCAACTTGAGAAGCATCAAAACCAACGTAAGGAGCTCCAAACCCTCCTGAGAACCATCAAAACCCTCATGAAGAGCTTCAAAACCCTCATGAAGAGCTTCAAAACCCTCATGAAGAGCTTCAAAACCCTCATGAAGAGCTTCAAAACCTCCTCAAGGAGCTTCAAATCCACTCAAGGAGCTTCAAAACCAACTTAAGGAGCTCCATATCCATTATATAAGCTCCAAACCCAACTCAAGGAGCTCCAAACCCAACTCAAGGAGCTCCAAACCCAACTCAAGGAGCTCCAAACCCAACTTGAGAAGCATCAGAATCACTCAAGAAGCTCCAAAACCAACTTGAGAAGCTCCAAAACCAACTTGAGAAGCTCCAAAACCCTAAAGAGAAGCTCCAAAACCCTAACGAGAAGCTCCAAAACCCTAACGAGAAGCTCCAAAACCCTAACGAGAAGCTCCAAAACCCTAACGAGAAGCTCCAAAACCCTAACGAGAAGCTCCAAAACCCTAACGAGAAGCTCCAAAACCCTAACGAGAAGCTCCAAAACCCTAACGAGAAGCTCCAAAACCCTAACGAGAAGCTCCAAAACCCTAACGAGAAGCTCCAAAACCAACTTAAGGAGCTTCAGAGGCTCATGAGGAGCTTCAAAATCAACTTGAGAAGCATCAAAACCAACTTGAGAAGGTTCAAAACCAACTTGAGGAGCATCAGACTCACTCGAGAAGCTTCAAAACCTACTTGAGCAGCATCCAGTGCACTCAAGAATCTTCAAATCCACTCGAGAAGCTTCAAAACCAACTTAAGGAGCTTCAAAATGAACCTGAGAAGCTCAAGATCCATTAAAGAAGCTCCAAGACCCTCCTCAGGAGCTCCAAATCCAACTTGAGGAGCTCCAAATCCAACTTGAGGAGCTCCAAATCCAACTTGAGGAGCTCCAAATCCAACTTGAGGAGCTCCAAATCCAACTTGAGGAGCTCCAAATCCAACTTGAGGAGCTCCAAATCCAACTTGAGGAGCTCCAAAGGCTCATGAAGAGCTCCAAAGGCTCATGAAGAGCTTCAAAGGCTCCTCAAGGAGCTTCAAATCCACTCAAGGAGCTCCAAAACCAACTCAAGGAGCTCCAAAACCAACTCAAGGAGCTCCAAAACCAACTCAAGGAGCTCCAAAACCAACTCAAGGAGCTCCAAAACCAACTCAAGGAGCTCCAAAACCAACTCAAGGAGCTCCAAAACCAACTCAAGGAGCTCCAAAACCAACTCAAGGAGCTCCAAAACCAACTCAAGGAGCTCCAAAACCAACTCAAGGAGCTCCAAAACCAACTCAAGGAGCTCCAAAACCAACTCAAGGAGCTCCAAAACCCTCCTGAGAAGCTCCAAAACCAACGTAAGGAGCTTCAAACCCACCTGAGAAGCTCCAAACTCTCCTGAGAAGCTCCAAAACCCTCCTGAGAAGCTCCATATCCATTATAGAAGCTTCAAAACCAACTCAAGGAGCTTCAAAACCAACTCAAGGAGCTTCAAAACCAACTCAAGGAGCTTCAAAACCAACTCAAGGAGCTCCAAAACCAACTCAAGGAGCTCCAAAACCAACTCAAGGAGCTCCAAAACCCTCCTGAGAAGCTCCAAAACCAACCTAAGGAGCTTCAAACCCACCTGAGAAGCTCCAAAACCCTCCTGAGAAGCTCCAAAACCCTCCTGAGAAGCTCCAAAACCCTCCTGAGAAGCTCCAAAACCCTCCTGAGAAGCTCCAAAACCCTCCTGAGAAGCTCCAAACCCACCTGAGAAGCTCCAAAACCCTCCTGAGAAGCTCCAAAACCCTCCTGAGAAGCTCCAAAACCCTCCTGAGAAGCTCCAAAACCCTCCTGAGAAGCTCCAAAACCCTCCTGAGAAGGCATCAAGAGCAACTTAGGGAGCTCCGAACCCACCCGAGAAGCTCCAAAACCCTAACGAGAAGCTCCAAGAGGAACCGAAGGAGCTCTGAAAGCAGCTTTAGCAGCTCCAAAACCCCCGTTGAGGAGATCCGAAGCCACTCGAGAAGCTCCAAATGCACTTGAGAAGCTCCAAAACCCTCCTGAGAAGCTCCAAAACCAACTTAAGGAGCTCCGAACCCTCCTGAGAAGCTCCAAAACCCTCCTGAGAAGCTCCAAAACCCTCCTGAGAAGCTCCAAAACCAACTTAAGGAGCTCCGAACCCTCCTGAGAAGCTCCAAAACCCTCCTGAGAAGCTCCAAAACCCTCCTGAGAAGCTCCAAAACCAACTTAAGGAGCTTCGAACCCTCCTGAGAAGCTCCAAAACCCTCCTGAGAAGCTCCAAAACCCTCCTGAGAAGCTCCAAAACCCTCCTGAGCAGCTCCAAAACCCTCCTGAGCAGCTCCAAAACCCTCCTGAGAAGCTCCAAAACCCTCCTGAGCAGCTCCAAAACCCTCCTGAGCAGCTCCAAAACCCTCCTGAGCAGCTCCAAAATCAACTTAAGGAGCTTCGAACCCACCTGAGAAGCTCCAAAACCCTCCTGAGAAGCTCCATATCCATCAAAGAAGCTCCAAAACCCACTTGAGAAGGCATCAAGAGCAACTTGGGGAGCTCCGAACCCACCCGAGAAGCTCCAAAACCCTCCTGAGGAGCTTCAAAACCCTCCTGAGAAGCTCCAAAAGCAACTTAAGGAGCTTCGAACCCTCCTGAGAAGCTCCAAAACCCTCCTGAGAAGCTCCAAAACCCACTTGAGAAGGCATCAAGAGCAACTTAGGGAGCTCCGAACCCACCTGAGAAGCTCCAAAACCCTCCTGAGAAGCTCCAAAACCCTCCTGAGAAGCTCCAAAACCCTCCTGAGAAGCTCCAAAACCCTCCTGAGAAGCTCCAAAACCCTCCTGAGAAGCTCCAAAACCCTCCTGAGAAGCTCCAAAATCAACTTAAGGAGCTTCGAACCCACCTGAGAAGCTCCAAAACCCTCCTGAGAAGCTCCAAAACCAACTTAAGGAGCTTCGAACTCTCCTGAGAAGCTCCAAAACCCTCCTGAGAAGATCCAAAACCAACTTAAGGAGCTTCAAACCCACCTGAGAAGCTCCAAACTCTCCCGAGAAGCTCCAAAACCCTCCCGAGAAGCTCCAAAACCCTCCCGAGAAGCTCCAAAACCCTCCCGAGAAGCTCCAAAACCCTCCCGAGAAGCTCCAAAACCAACGTAAGGAGCTTCGAACCCACCTGAGAAGCTCCAAACCCTCCTGAGAAGCTCCAAAACCCTCCTGAGAAGGCATCAAGAGCAACTTAGGGAGCTCCGAACCCACCTGAGAAGCTCCAAAACCCTAACGAGAAGCTCCAAGAGCAACCGAAGGAGCTCTGAAAGCAGCTTGAGCAGCTCCAAAAGCCCCGTTGAGGAGATCTAAAGCCACTCGAGAAGCTCCGAAGCCACCCGAGAAGCTCCAAAACCCTCCTGAGCAGCTCCAAAACCCTCCTGAGAAGCTCCAAACCCCTCCTGAGAAGCTCCAAACCCCTCCTGAGAAGCTCCAAAACCAACGTAAGGAGCTTCAAACCCACCTGAGAAGCTCCAAATGCACTTGAGAAGCTCCAAAACCCTCCTGAGAAGCTCCATATCCATTATAGAAGCTTCAAAACCAACTCAAGGAGCTCCAAAACCCTCATGAGCAGCTCCAAAACCAACTCAAGGAGCTTCAAAACCAACTCAAGGAGCTTCAAAACCCTCCTGAGAAGCTCCAAAACCAACGTAAGGAGCTTCGAACCCACCTGAGAAGCTCCAAACCCACCTGAGAAGCTCCAAATGCACTTGAGAAGCTCCAAAACCCTCCTGAGAAGCTCCAAAACCCTCCTGAGAAGGCATCAAGAGCAACTTAGGGAGCTCCGAACCCACCCGAGAAGCTCCAAAACCCTCCTGAGGAGCTTCAAAACCCTAACGAGAAGCTCCAAGAGCAACCGAAGGAGCTCTGAAAGCAGCTTGAGCAGCTCCAAAAGCCCCGTTGAGGAGATCAAAAGCCACTCGAGAAGCTCCGAAGCCACCCGAGAAGCTCCAAATGCACTTGAGAAGCTCCAAAACCCTCCTGAGCAGCTCCAAAACCCACTTAAGGAGCTTCAAACCCACCTGAGAAGCTTCAAACCCTCCTGAGAAGCTCCAAAACCCTCCTGAGAAGCTCCAAAACCCTCCTGAGAAGCTCCAAAACCCTCCTGAGAAGCTCCAAAACCCTCCTGAGAAGCTCCAAAACCCTCCTGAGTAGGCATCAAGAGCAACTTAAGGAGCTCCGAACCCACCCGAGAAGCTCCAAAACCCTCCTGAGGAGCTTCAAAACCCTAACGAGAAGCTCCAAGAGCAACCGAAGGAGCTCTGAAAGCAGCTTGAGCAGCTCCAAAAGCCCCGTTGAGGAGATCCGAAGCCACCCGAGAAGCTCCAAAACCCTCCCGAGAAGCTCCAAAACCAACGTAAGGAGCTTCGAACGCTCCTGAGAAGCTCCAAACTCACTTGAGAAGCTCCAAAACCCTCCCGAGAAGCTCCATATCCATTATAGAAGCTTCAAAACCACCTTAAGGAGCTTCAAAACCCTCATGAGCACCTTCAAAACCCTCATGAGCACCTTCAAAACCAACTCAAGGAGCTTCAAAACCAACTCAAGGAGCTCCAAAACCCTCCTGAGCAGCTCCAAAACCCTCCTGAGCAGCTCCAAAACCCTCCTGAGAAGGCATCAAGAGCAACTTAGGGAGCTCCGAGCCCACCCGAGAAGCTCCAAAACCCTCCTGAGAAGCTCCAAAACCCTCCTGAGAAGCTCCAAAACCCTCCTGAGAAGCTCCAAAACCCTCCCGAGAAGCTCCAAAACCCACCTGAGAAGCTCCAAAACCCACCTGAGAAGCTCCAAAACCCTCCCGAGAAGCTCCAAAACCAACTTAAGGAGCTTCGAACCCACCTGAGAAGCTCCAAACCCTCCTGAGAAGCTCCAAAACCCTCCTGAGAAGCTCCAAAACCCTCCTGAGAAGCTCCAAAACCAACTTAAGGAGCTTCGAACCCACCTGAGAAGCTCCAAAACCCTCCTGAGAAGCTCCAAAACCAACGTAAGGAGCTTCAAACCCACCTGAGAAGCTCCAAACTCTCCTGAGAAGCTCCAAACTCACTTGAGAAGCTCCAAAACCCTCCTGAGAAGGCATCAAGAGCAACTTAGGGAGCTCCGAACCCACCCGAGAAGCTCCAAAACCCTAACGAGAAGCTCCAAGAGCAACCGAAGGAGCTCTGAAAGCAGCTTGAGCAGCTCCAAAAGCCCCGTTGAGGAGCTCCGAAGCCACTCGAGAAGCTCCGAGCCCCACGCGAGAAGCTCCAAAACCCTCCTGAGAAGCTCCAAAACCCTCCTGAGAAGCTCCAAAACCCTCCTGAGAAGCTCCAAAACCAACTTAAGGAGCTTCGAACCCACCTGAGAAGCTCCAAAACCAACGTAAGGAGTTTCGAACCCACTTGAGAAGCTCCAAACTCTCCTGAGAAGCTCCAAACTCTCCTGAGAAGCTCCAAACTCTCCTGAGAAGCTCCAAACTCTCCTGAGAAGCTCCAAACTCTCCTGAGAAGCTCCAAACTCTCCTGAGAAGCTCCAAAACCAACTTAAGGAGCTTCGAACCCACCTGAGAAGCTCCAAAACCCTCCTGAGAAGCTCCAAAACCCTCCCGAGAAGCTCCAAAACCCTCCCGAGAAGCTCCAAAACCCTCCCGAGAAGCTCCAAAACCCTCCCGAGAAGCTCCAAAACCCTCCTGAGAAGCTCCAAAACCCTCCTGAGAAGCTCCAAAACCCTCCTGAGAAGCTCCAAAAGCAACTTAAGGAGCTTCGAACCCTCCTGAGAAGCTCCAAAACCAACTTAAGGAGCTTCAAACCCACCTGAGAAGCTCCATATCCATCAAAGAAGCTCCAAAACCCACTTGAGAAGGCATCAAGAGCAACTTAGGGAGCTCCGAGCCCACCCGAGAAGGTCCGAGCCCACCCGAGAAGGTCCGAGCCCACCCGAGAAGGTCCGGGCAGGTCCCCGCGGTGCTCACCCGGGCGTCCTTGCAGTACATCTCGTACTGCTGGATCATCTGGCGAGAGGCCAGGCTGCCGTGGTAGACGATGCCGTTCATGTGGGTCCAGGTGGAGAACTCCCGCTCCCAGTTGGTGATGGTGGAGAGGGGGGCGATGACCAGGAAGGGGCCGCGCACCCCCACCTCGTAGACCTCCTGCAGGAAGGCGATGGACTGGATGGTCTTGCCCAGGCCCATCTCGTCGGCCAGGATGCAGTTCTGCCTGCGGGAAAAAGGCCCCCGGGGGGCGCAGAGACGCTCGGGGAGGTCCGAGAGGCACTCGACGAGCTTCACAAGCCACTCGAGGAGCTTTAAAAGCTTCATGATGAGCTTCAAGAGCTTCATGATGAGCTTCAAGAGCTTCATGATGAGCTTCAAGAGCTTCATGATGAGCTTCAAGAGCTTCATGATGAGCTTCAAGAGCTTCATGATGAGCTTCAAGAGCTTCATGATGAGCTTCAAGAGCTTCATGATGAGCTTCAAGAGCTTCATAATGAGCTTCAAGAGCTTCATAATGAGCTTCAAGAGCTTCATAATGAGCTTCAAGAGCTTCATAATGAGCTTCAAGAGCCACTCGAGGAGCTTCAAGAGCTTCATAATGAGCTTCAAGAGCTTCATAATGAGCTTCAAGAGCTTCATAATGAGCTTTAAAAGCTTCATAATGAGCTTTAAAAGCCACTCGAGGAGCTTCAGAAGCAACTTGAGGAGCTTTAAAAGCTTCATAATGAGCTTTAAAAGCTTCATAATGAGCTTTAAAAGCTTCATAATGAGCTTCAAGAGCCACTCGAGGAGCTTCAAGAGCCACTCGAGGAGCTTCAAGAGCCACTCGAGGAGCTTCAAGAGCCACTCGAGGAGCTTCAAGAGCCACTCGAGGAGCTTCAAGAGCCACTCGAGGAGCTTCAGAAGCTTCATAATGAGCTTCAAGAGCTTCATAATGAGCTTCAAGAGCTTCATAATGAGCTTCAAGAGCTTCATAATGAGCTTCAAGAGCTTCATAATGAGCTTCAAGAGCTTCATAATGAGCTTCAAGAGCCACTTGAGGAGCTTCAAGAGCCACTTGAGGAGCTTCAAGAGCCACTTGAGGAGCTTCAAGAGCCACTTGAGGAGCTTCAAGAGCCACTTGAGGAGCTTCAAGAGCCACTTGAGGAGCTTCAAGAGCCACTTGAGGAGCTTCAAGAGCCACTTGAGGAGCTTCAAGAGCCACTTGAGGAGCTTCAAAAGCTTCATAATGAGCTTTGAAAGCCACTTGAGGAGCTTTAAAAGCTTCATAACGAGCTTTAAAAGCCACTTGAGGAGCTTTAAAAGCTTCATAACGAGCTTTAAAAGCCACTTGAGGAGCTCAAAAGCCACTTGAGGAGCTCAAAAGCCACTTGAGGAGCTCAAAAGCCACTTGAGGAGCTCAAAAGCCACTTGAGGAGCTCCAAAGCCACTTGAGGAGCTCCAAAGCCACTTGAGGAGCTTCGAAACCTTCATGAGAAGTTTCAAAACATTCACAAGGAGTTCAAAACCTTCATAATGAGCTTCAAAAGCCACTTGAGGAGCTTCAAAAGCCACTTGAGGAGCTTCAAAAGCTTCATAATGAGCTTCAGAAGCAACTCGAGGAGCTTCAGAAGCAACTCGAGGAGCTTCAGAAGCAACTCGAGGAGCTTCAGAAGCAACTCGAGGAGCTTCAGAAGCAACTCGAAGAGCTCAAGAGCCACTTGAGGAGCTTCAGAAGCAACTCGAGGAGCTTCAAGAGCTTCATAATGAGCTTCAAGAGCTTCATAATGAGCTTCAAGAGCTTCATAATGAGCTTCAAGAGCTTCATAATGAGCTTCAAGAGCCACTTGAGGAGCTTCAAGAGCTTCATAATGAGCTTCAAGAGCTTCATAATGAGCTTCAAGAGCTTCATAATGAGCTTCAAGAGCTTCATAATGAGCTTTAAAAGCTTCATAATGAGCTTTAAAAGCCACTCGAGGAGCTTCAGAAGCAACTTGAGGAGCTTTAAAAGCTTCATAATGAGCTTTAAAAGCTTCATAATGAGCTTTAAAAGCTTCATAATGAGCTTTAAAAGCTTCATAATGAGCTTCAAGAGCTTCATAATGAGCTTCAAGAGCTTCATAATGAGCTTTAAAAGCCACTTGAGGAGCTTTAAAAGCCACTTGAGAAGGTTCAAAAGCCACTCAAGGAGCTTTAAAAGCTTCATAATGAGCTTTAAAAGGCACTTGAGGAGCTTTAAAAGCTTCAAAATGAGCTTTAAAAGCAACTTGAGGAGCTCCAAAAGCTTCATAATGAGCTCCAAAAGCTTCATAATGAGCTCCAAAAGCTTCATAATGAGCTCCAAAAGCTTCATAATGAGCTCCAAAAGCCACTTGAGGAGCTTCAAAAGCTTCATAATGAGCTTCAGAAGCAACTCGAGGAGCTTCAGAAGCAACTCGAGGAGCTTCAAAAGCTTCATAATGAGCTTCAAAAGCTTCATAATGAGCTTTAAAAACCACTCGAGGAGCTCCAGAAGCCACTCGAGGAGCTCCAGAAGCCACTCGAGGAGCTCCAGAAGCCACTCGAGGAGCCCCAGAAGCCACTCGAGGAGCCCCAGAAGCCACTCGAGGAGCCCCAGAAGCCACTCGAGGAGCCCCAGAAGCCACTCGAGGAGCCCCAAGAGCCACTCGAGGAGCCCCAAGAGCCACTCGAGGAGCTTCAGAAGCTTCATAATGAGCTTTAAAAGCCACTTGAGGAGCTCGAAAAGCCACTTGAGGAGCTTTAAAAGCTTCAAAATGAGCTTCAGAAGCCACTCGAGGAGCTTCAGAAGCCACTCGAGGAGCTCCAAGAGCCACTCGAGGAGCTCCAAGAGCCACTCGAGGAGCTCCAAGAGCCACTCGAGGAGCTCCAAGAGCCACTCGAGGAGCTCCAAGAGCTTCATGAGGAGCTCCAAAAGCTTCATGAGGAGCTCCAAAAGCTTCATGAGGAGCTCCAAAAGCTTCATGAGGAGCTCAAAAGCCACTTGAGGAGCTCAAAAGCCACTTGAGGAGCTCAAAAGCCACTTGAGGAGCTCAAAAGCCACTTGAGGAGCTCAAAAGCCATTTGAGGAGCTCAAAAGCCACTTGAGGAGCTCAAAAGCCACTTGAGGAGCTCAAAAGCCACTTGAGGAGCTCAAAAGCCACTTGAGGAGCTCAAAAGCCACTTGAGGAGCTTCGAAACCTTCATGAGAAGTTTCAAAACATTCACAAGGAGTTCAAAACCTTCATAATGAGCTTCAAAAGCCACTTGAAGAGCTTCAAAAGCTTCATAATGAGCTTCAGAAGCAACTCGAGGAGCTTCAGAAGCAACTCGAAGAGCTCAAGAGCCACTCGAGGAGCTTCAGAAGCAACTCGAGGAGCTTCAGAAGCAACTCGAGGAGCTTCAAAAGCAACTCGAGGAGCTTCAAAAGCAACTCGAGGAGCTTCAAAAGCAACTCGAGGAGCTTCAAAAGCAACTCGAGGAGCTTCAAAAGCAACTCGAGGAGCTTCAAAAGCTTCATAATGAGCTTCAAAAGCTTCATAATGAGCTCCAGAAGCCACTCGAGGAGCTCCAGAAGCCACTCGAGGAGCTCCAGAAGCCACTCGAGGAGCTCCAGAAGCCACTCGAGGAGCTCCAGAAGCTTCATAATGAGCTTCAAAAGCTTCATAATGAGCTTCAAAAGCTTCATAATGAGCTTCAAAAGCTTCATAATGAGCTTCAAAAGCTTCATAATGAGCTTCAAAAGCTTCATAATGAGCTCCAGAAGCCACTCGAGGAGCTTCAGAAGCCACTCGAGGAGCTTCAGAAGCAACTCGAGGAGCTTTAAAAGCTTCATAATGAGCTTTAAAAGCCACTTGAGGAGCTCCAAAAGCTTCAAAATGAGCTCCAAAAGCTTCAAAATGAGCTCCAAAAGCTTCAAAATGAGCTCCAAAAGCTTCAAAATGAGCTCCAAAAGCTTCAAAATGAGCTCCAAAAGCCACTCGAGGAGCTCCAAAAGCCACTCGAGGAGCTCCAAAAGCCACTCGAGGAGCTCCAAAAGCCACTCGAGGAGCTCCAAAAGCCACTCGAGGAGCTCCAAAAGCCACTCGAGGAGCTCCAAAAGCCACTCGAGAAGCTCCAAAAGCCACTCGAGAAGCTCCAAAAGCCACTCGAGAAGCTCCAAAAGCCACTCGAGAAGCTCCAAAAGCCACTCGAGAAGCTCCAAATCAACTCAAAATCCACTCGAGGAGCTTCAAAAGCTACTCAAGAAGCTCAGAATCCACTTAAAAAGGTTCAAAACCGACTTGAGGAGCTTCAAAAGGCTCACGAGAAGGTTCAAGACCTTCATAATGAGCTTCAAGACCTTCACGAGGAGCTTCAAAAGCCACTCGAGAAGCTCAAAAGCCACTCGAGAAGCTCAAAAGCCACTCGAGAAGCTCAAAAGCCACTCGAGAAGCTCAAAAGCCACTCGAGAAGCTCAAAAGCCACTCGAGAAGCTCCAAAAGCCACTCGAGAAGCTCCAAAAGCCACTCGAGAAGCTCCAAAAGCCACTCGAGAAGCTCAAAAGCCACTCGAGAAGCTCAAAAGCCACTCGAGAAGCTCAAAAGCCACTCGAGAAGCTTCAAAACCTTGATGATGAGCTTCAAAAGCAACTTGAGGAGGTTCAAAAGCCTCATGAGAAGCTTCAAAACCTTCATAATGAGCTCAAAAGACGCACAAGAAGCTTCAGAAGCCACTCGAGGAGCTCCAAAAGCCACCCGAGGAGCTCCAAAAGCCACCCGAGGAGCTCCAAAAGCCACCCGAGGAGGTCCCAGGGGGTTGTCCTCCCACCCACCTGTTGTACCAGTTGAAGAGGAGCCAGTTGACCCCTTCCAGTTGGTACTCGCGCAGTTGGTTGTGGTTCTTGTACTCGTGCGACAGCTCCAGCTTCTTCCAGGACCCGGCCTGAGGACGAGGCTGGAGGAGAAGAGGACAACCTGGTCCCAAACCTCCACGAAAAGGTCCGAAAATTCCACGAAAAGGTCCGAAAATTCCACGAAAAGGTCCGAAAATTCCACGAAAAGGTCCCAAACCACCTCTAGAAGGTCCCAAACCACCTCTAGAAGGTCCCAAACCACCTCTAGAAGGTCCCAAACTGAGACCTAGAGGCCCCAAACCACCTCTAGAAGGTCCCAAACCAAGACCTGGAGGTTCAAGCCAAGACCTGGAGGTCCCAAACCACCACCAAGAGCCCAAACCTCCTCTAGAAGGTCCCAAACCAAGAGCTGGAGGTCCTAAACCTCCTCTAGAAGCTCCAAACCAAGACCTGAAGGTCCCAAACCACCTCTAGAAGATCCAAATCAAGACCTAGAGGCCCCAAACCACCACTAGAAGGTCCCAAACTCCCTCTAGAAGATTGAAATCAAGACCTAGAGGCCCCAAACCAAGACTTGGAGGCACCAAACCACCACTAGAAGGTCCCAAACCTCCTCTAGAAGCTCCAAAATCACCACCAAGAGCCCAAACCCAAGACCTGGAGGCCCTAAACCCCCTCTAGAAGGTCCAAATCAAGACCTAGAGGCCCCAAACCAAGACCTGGAGGCCCTAAACCTCCTCTAGAAGGTCCTAAACTTCCTCTAGAAGGTCCCAAACTCCCTCTAGAAGCTCCAAAGCAAGACCTGGAGGTCCTAAACCCTCTCTAGAAGGTCCCAAACCCCCTCCAGAAGCTCCAAACCTCCTCCAGAAGCTCCAAACCAAGACCTGGAGACGCCAAACCCCAACTAGAAGATCCAAATCAAGACCTAGAGGCCCCAAACCAACACTAGAAGGTCCCAAACCTCCTCTAAAAGGTCCAAATCAAGACCTAGAGGCCCCAAACCACCACTAGAAGGTCCCAAATTCCCTCTAGAAGGTCCCAAACTCCCTCTAGAAGATCAAAACCAAGACCTAGAGGCCCCAAACCAAGACCTGGAGGTCCCAAACCACCTCCAGAAGCTCCAAAATCACCACCAAGAGCCCAAACCCAAGACCTGGAGGCCCCAAACCACCACTGGAAGGTCCGAAACCACCTCTAGAAGCTCCCAAACCCCAACTAGAATATCAAAACCACCTCTAGAAGGCCCCAAACCCCCTCCAGAAGCCTCCAAACCAAGACCTAGAGGCCCCAAACCCTCTCTAGAAGGTCCCAAACCAAGACCTAGAGACCCCAAAGCAAGACCTGGAGGTCCTAAATCACCACTAGAAGGTCCCAAACCCCAACTAGAGGCTCCAAATCAAGACCTGGAGACCCCAAACCCCAACTAGAAGATCCAAATCAAGACCTAGAGGCCCCAAACCACCACTAGAAGGTCCCAAACCCCAACTAGAAGATCAAAACCAAGACCTAGAGGCCCCAAACCACCACTAGAAGGTCCCAAACTCACTCTAGAAGATCAAAACCAAGACCTAGAGGCCCCAAACCAACACTAGAAGGTCCCAAACCCCAACTAGAAGATCCAAATCAAGACCTAGAGGCCCCAAACCTCCTCTTGAAGCTCCAAAGCAAGACCTGGAGGCCCCAAACCTCCTCTAAAAGGTCCCAAACCCCAACTAGAAGATCAAAACCAAGACCTAGAGGCCCCAAAACAACACTAGAAGGTCCCAAACCCCAACTAGAAGATCCAAATCAAGACCTAGAGGCCCCAAACCTCCACGAAAAGGTCCCAAACCTCCTCTAAAAGGACCAAATCAAGACCTAGAGGCCCCAAACCACCACTAGAAGGTCCCAAACTCCCTCTAGAAGATCCAAATCCAGACCTAGAGGCCCCAAACCTCCTCTCGAAGCTCCAAAGCAAGACCTAGAGGCCCCAAACCGAGCCCCAGAGGCCCCAAACCGAGACCCAGAGGCCCCAAACCGAGACCTAGAGGCCCCAAACCGAGACCTAGAGGCCCCAAACCGAGACCTAGAGGCCCCAAACCGAGACCTAGAGGCCCCAAACCCCCTAACCAAGCCCTCCCCGAAGCCCCAGGCCGGCTCCCAAGGCCCGGAAGAGCCCGAGCGGGAGGTCCAGGCCCTCACCAAGCGCTTGAGGTCGGGCGGCCGGGCCTGGATGCGCTTGAAGTCCTTGATCTTGCCCTCGTCCACGTCCTCCTTGAGCTCCCACGTGCTGTCCTCGTAGGGCAGGGAGCACCACTTGACCAGGTAGTAGACGACCGGCTGGAAGAGGAGAAGACACTGAGAAGGTCCTGGAGGAGCTGGAGGAGCTGGAGGAGGTGGAACTGGGGCCTGGAGAAGGTCCTCACCTCCCCATTGTCCTTATCGACCCCGTGAGACTCGTCCAAAATGCGGTCGACCTCCACGTAATCCGGATTGAAAGGCTCTTCGTCCTTTCAAAAGGCCCAAAACCCGTCGAGAAACCGTCTTCGAGGCCCAGAGGACGCTGGGAAGGGGAGGGCGAGGACCTACCTCGTGGAAGAAGTGGCGCATCTGGCTCATCTTGGTCTTGAAGCGCTTGAGCTTCTGGTGGATGCGCTTGTCCTTCTCCAGCTGGGAGATGGTGGCCCATTCGCAGTGGAGGTAGGAGCTGGAGGGGAGGGAGAGGAGAGGAGACATCCGAGAGGCTCGAAAGCCACTTGAGAAGCTCAAAATCCACTTAAAAGGCATCGAAATCGACTCGAGGAGCTTCAAACCCTCACGAAAAGCTTCAAAAGCAACTTCGGGAGCTTCAAAAGCAACTTCGGGAGCTTCAAAAGCTACTCAAGAAGCTCAAAATCCACTTAAAAAGGCGCAAAAGCCACTTGAGGAGCTTCAAAAGCCACTTGAGGAGCTTCAAAAGCCACTTAAAAAGGTGCAAAAGCCACTTGAGAAGCTTCAAAAGCAACTTGAGAAGCTCAAAATCCACTTAAAAAGGTTCAAAAGCCACTTGAGGAGCTTGAAAAGCCACTTGAGGAGCTTCAAACCCTCATGAGAAGCTTCAAAATCCACTTAAAAAGCTTCAAAATCTACTCGAGAAGCTCAAAATCCACTTAAAAAGCTTCAAAACCCTCATGAGAAGCTTCAAAATCCACTTAAAAAGCTTCAAAATCTACTCGAGAAGCTCAAAATCCACTTAAAAAGCTTCAAAACGCTCATGAGAAGCTTCAAAATCCACTTAAAAAGCTTCAAAATCTACTCGAGAAGCTCAAAATCCACTTAAAAAGCTTCAAAATGCTCACGAGAAGCTTCAAAATCTACTTAAAAAGCTTCAACTCCTCACGAGAAGCTTCTAAATCAACTTGAGGAGCTTCAAACTCCTCGTGAGAAGCTCAAAAGCCTCACGAGAAGCTACAAAATCCACTTGAAAGGCTTCCAAAGCCACTTGAAGAGCTTCAAAAGCCACTTGAAGAGCTTCAAAAGCCACTTGAAGAGCTTCAAAAGCCACTTGAAGAGCTTCAAAAGCCACTTAAAAGGCTCCAAAAGGCACCTGAGAAGCTCCAAAAGGCACCTGAGAAGCTCCAAAAGGCACTCGAGAAGCTCCAGATCAACTTAAAAAGCTTCAAAACCCTCATGAGAAGCTCCAAAAGCAACTCGAGCAGCTCCAAAAACCTGAGGAAAAGCTCAAAATCCACTTAAAAAGCTTCAAAATCCACTTAAAAAGCTTCAAAATCCACTTAAAAAGCTTCAAAATCCACTTAAAAAGCTTCAAAATCCACTTAAAAAGCTTCAAAACCTACTCAAGAAGCTCAAAATCAACTTGAGAAGCTTCAAAACCCTCCCGAGAAGCCACCTTGAGGCCTGAAGGCCTCAAACCAAGCAGAAGACCTCAAAATTAACCCTTAGAGACCTGGTGGGCCACTTACTAGTTCTTGTACTTGACGAAGAACTCCTCGGATTCCACCACCTGCCCCGTCGGGAGCTGCGGGAGGAGGACACGAAGGGGTTAACGAGGAGGAGGAGCTTCACCGAGGTCCACGAGGACCTCCCGAGGTCGCTCACCTCCTTCTTGACCACTCGCATGGAGAGGACCTTGTCCACGATGGCCGCGTCTTCCTCGCTCGGGTTCTCCTGGAAGGGAAAAGCAGGGCTTGGTGGCCACCGGGAGGGGGTTGGTGGCCACTGGGAGGGGGTTGGGGTCATTGGGAGGAGTTTCGAGGTCATCGGGAGGAGCTCTGGGGTCATCGGGAGGAGCTCTGGGGTCATCGGGAGGAGCTCTGGGGTCATCGGGAGGAGCTCTGGGGTCATCGGGAGGAGCTCTGGGGTCATCGGGAGGAGCTCTGGGGTCATCGGGAGGAGGTTGGAAGCTCTGGAGATGTTAGAAATGATGAGTTCTGGGGCCTAGAAGGGGCTGGTGGCTACTAGGAGGGGTTTGGGACCACTAGGAGGGGTTTGGGGTCATTGGGAGGAGCTCTGGGGTCATCGGGAAGGGGTTTGGGGTCACCGGGAAGAGCTCCGGGGTCACCGGGAAGAGCTCTGGGGTCACCGGGAAGAGGTTGGAAGCTCTGGAGATGTTAGAAACGATGAGTTCTGGGGCCTAGAAGGGGCTGGTGGCTACTAGGAGGGGTTTGGGGCCACCGGGAGGAGCTCTGGGGTCATCGGGAGGAGCTCTGGGGTCATCGGGAGGAGCTCTGGGGTCATCGGGAGGAGCTCTGGGGTCATCGGGAGGAGCTCTGGGGTCATCGGGAGGAGGTTGGAAGCTCTGGAGATGTTAGAAACGATGAGTTCTGGGGCCTAGAAGGGGCTGGTGGCTACTAGGAGGGGTTTGGGGCCACCAGGAGGGGTTTGGGGTCATCGGGAGGAGCTCTGGGGTCATCGGGAAGGGGTTTGGGGTCAATGGAAGGAGCTCTGGGGTCAATGGAAGGAGCTCTGGGGTCAATGGAAGGAGCTCTGGGGTCAATGGAAGGAGCTCTGGGGTCAATGGAAGGAGGTTGGAAGCTCTGGGGTCAATGGAAGGAGGTTGGAAGCTCTGGAGATGTTAGAAATGATGAGTTCTGGGGCCTAGAAGGCGCTGGTGGCTACTAGGAGGGGTTTGGGGCCACCAGGAGGAGTTTGGGGTCATTGGGAGGAGCTCTGGGGTCAATGGAAGGAGCTCCGGGGTCAATGGAAGGAGCTCCGGGGTCAATGGAAGGAGCTCCGGGGTCAATGGAAGGAGGTTGGAAGCTCTGGAGATGTTAGAAATGATGAGTTCTGGGGCCTAGAAGGCGCTGGTGGCTACTAGGAGGGGTTTGGGGCCACCGGGAGGGGTTTGGGGTCATTGGGAGGAGCTCTGGGGTCATCGGGAAGGGGTTTGGGGTCAATGGAAGGAGCTCTGGGGTCAATGGAAGGAGCTCTGGGGTCAATGGAAGGAGCTCTGGGGTCAATGGAAGGAGGTTGGAAGCTCTGGAGATGTTAGAAACGATGAGTTCTGGGGCCTAGAAGGGGCTGGTGGCTACTAGGAGGGGTTTGGGGCCACCAGGAGGGGTTTGGGGTCATTGGGAGGAGCTCCGGGGTCACCGGGAAGAGCTCCGGGGTCACCGGGAAGAGCTCGGAAGCCATGAAGATGGTGGAAACCAAGAGTTATGGAGCCTAGAAGGGCCTGGTGGCTACTTGGAGGTCCTGGTGGCCACCGGGAGGGGTTTGGTGGCCACCGGGGGGGGGACGTGTCCCTCACCACGAAGAACTGCATGGCGGGCAGGGCGTCGCCCTCGGGCTCGGGCGGGGCCGGGGGGGCGGGGCCAGGGCCCTCGGGGCGGCCGGAGGCCTCCAGCTCCTCGTCCTCCTCGTCGTCCGTCAGCTTGATGTCCAGGTCCTCCGTGTACTTCTTGCGCTTGACCTGCCGGTTCGAGCGGCGCTTCTGGGGGAAAAAAAAAAAAAAGGGGTTTGGGAGTCAATCTGGAGGGAAAATGTGAAAATTTGGGGGAAGATGGAGGAGGAAACGAGGGGGAAGATGGAGGAGGAAACGAGGGGGAAGACGGAGGAGGAAACGAGGGGGAAGACGGAGGAGGAAACGAGGGGGAAGACGGAGGAGGAAACGAGGGGGAAGACGGAGGAGAAAACGAGGGGGAAGACGGAGGAGAAAACGAGGGGGAAGACGGAGGAGAAAACGAGGGGGAAGACGGAGGAGAAAACGAGGGGGAAGACGGAGGAGAAAACGAGGGGGAAGACGGAGGAGGAAACAAGGGGGAAGACGGAGGAGGAAACGAGGGGGAAGACGGAGGAGGAAACGAGGGGGAAGACGGAGGAGGAAACGAGGGGGAAGACGGAGGAGCAAACGAGGGGGAAGACGGAGGAGCAAACGAGGGGGAAGACGGAGGAGCAAACGAGGGGGAAGACGGAGGAGCAAACGAGGGGGAAGACGGAGGAGCAAACGAGGGGGAAGACGGAGGAGCAAACGAGGGGGAAGACGGAGGAGCAAACGAGGGGGAAGACGGAGGAGCAAACGAGGGGGAAGACGGAGGAGAAAACGAGGGGGAAGACGGAGGAGAAAACGAGGGGGAAGACGGAGGAGAAAACGAGGGGGAAGACGGAGGAGAAAACGAGGGGGAAGACGGAGGAGAAAACGAGGGGGAAGATGGAGGAGAAATGAGGGTCAAGACCCAAGATGGAGCCAATGGGGATCGAAGCCCAATCAGGATTGAAACCGGATCCAGGTCAAAACCCAATGGGGATCGAATCTAGTTTGAGTCCTGATGGGAAAGTTTGAGGGGGAAAAGGGGGAAAGTTTGAGGGGGAAAAGGGGGAAAGTTTGAGGGGGAAAAGGGGGAAAGTTTGAGGGGGAAAAGGGGGAAAGTTTGAGGGGGAAAAGGGGGAAACGTTGAGGGGGAAAAAGGGGGAAACGTTGAGGGGGAAAAAGGGGGAAACGTTGAGGGGGAAAAAGGGGGAAACGTTGAGGGGGAAAAAGGGGGAAACGTTGAGGGGGAAAAAGGGGGAAACGTTGAGGGGGAAAAAGGGGGAAACGTTGAGGGGAAAAAGGGGGAAACGTTGAGGGGAAAAAGGGGGAAACGTTGAGGGGGAAAAAGGGGGAAACGCTGAGGGGGAAAAAGGGGGAAACGCTGAGGGGGAAAAAGGGGGAAACGCTGAGGGGGAAAAAGGGGGAAACGCTGAGGGGGAAACGGGGCAAACGCTGAGGGGGAAACGGGGCAAACGCTGAGGGGGAAACGGGGCAAACGCTGAGGGGGAAACGGGGCAAACGCTGAGGGGGAAACGGGGCAAACGCTGAGGGGGAAACGGGGCAAACGCTGAGGGGGAAACGGGGCAAACGCTGAGGGGGAAACGGGGCAAACGCTGAGGGGGAAACGGGGCAAACGCTGAGGGGGAAACGGGGCAAACGCTGAGGGGGAAACGGGGCAAACGCTGAGGGGGAAACGGGGCAAACGCTGAGGGGGAAACGGGGCAAACGCTGAGGGGGAAACGGGGCAAACGCTGAGGGGGAAACGGGGCAAACGCTGAGGGGGAAACGGGGCAAACGCTGAGGGGGAAACGGAGGAGAATGAGGGTCAAGACCCAAGATGGACCCAATGGGGATCGAAGCCCAATCAGGAGTCAAACTGGATTCAAACAAGTCAATCCAGATCGAGGCTGAAGCGGAACTGATCCAGCCTGAGACCCAAATGGATCCAACCTGGATCGAGGATGATCCAGGGGAGATTTGGAGCCAAACCAGATCTGAACTGGACTCGACCCCAATCCAGATCCAATCCTGAACTAGACCAAATCCAGAACCGATCCCAAACCTGATCCAGACTCATTCCTGAATCAGATCAAAACAATGACCTGGTCCCAATCCAGGCCCAACCCTGAACCAGATCCAGTCCTGAACTGGATTGAATCTGGATCCAATCCCAAACTGGACCCAATCCAGATCCAATCCTGAGGTAGATCCAATCCAGATCTGATGCAGATCCAACCCTGAACCAAATCCAATCCAGATCCAATCCTGGAATTGGACTGAATCTGGATCCAACCACAAACTGGACCTAATCCAGACCTGATCCAGATCCAACCCCCAAACCATCTCCAATCCATATCAGACCCTGAACTAGGCCCAACCCTGACGTCACCCTGAACCGGGATCGGATCAATCAATGGGATCGGATCCGATCGGGATCAATACCTGAACGCTCGGCTCCTCCTCCTCGCGGGGGGCGGGAGCTTCGGCGTCCGAGGTGTCCGAGGAGGCATTTCGCTTCCTCTTCTTCCCCACCACGGGGGTGATGGTGCTAACGGGAGAGATTCGGCGATTAACGAGGGGGTTAACAAGGTTTCGAGGTCCAAGGTGGAGGTTTTGGGCTCTTACCTGGGTTTGCTTCGGCCTTTGCTCTTGGTGGACGTCCCCGCAGGGCCTTTCCCTTTGCGAGGCCGCTCGTCCTTGCTTCCTCCTCCGCCTCCTCCTCCTCCTCGCTCGGCCTTCCTCCTCCTCTTGCGGTCGCCCTCGTCCTCGGGGCGGACGCTGGGCAACTCGTCCTCGTTGAGGACGCGAGGGATGTTCTGCTCGCCCCTGGCTCGGGCCCGGGCGATGGCCTCGGCCACGATGCGGTTGGCCTTCTCCTGCTTCTTCTGGTGCTCCAGCTTGCGGGATTCGTCGACGGAGGAGGAGGAGGAGGAGGAGGCCACCCCTCGGGGCGAGGAGGAGGAGGCCAAGGCGGCCACCTCGCTGCTGCTAAGAACCTTCACCACCGAAAGGCCTCCTCCGGCGCCGGCAGCGCCAGAGCCCGAGGAGGCCTGTGAGGAACCCGCCTGCAAGAGGGGAGACAGAGAAAACCCATCTTGGAGGCCTCAGACCCCATCTTGGAGGACCTGAGTGCCATTGTGGAGGCCTCGAGTGACACTGGGGAGGCCCCAAAGCCCTTTGGGAAGGGGAGGAGACTACGGAGAGGGAGACAATGGAGACTCATAGGAGCTCCATAGAGGCTCATAGGAGCTCCATAGAGGCTCATAGGAGCTCCATAGAGGCTCATAGGAGCTCCATAGAGGCTCATAGGAGCTCCATAGAGGCTCATAGGAGCTCCATAGAGGCTCATAGGAGCTCCATAGAGGCTCATAGGAGCTCCATAGAGGCTCATAGGAGCTCCATAGAGGCTCATAGGAGCTCCATAGAGGCTCATAGGAGCTCCATAGAGGCTCATAGGAGCTCATAGGAGCTCCATAGAGAACACAGAAACTCACAGGGAACTCATAGAGCCCTATAGGGAAAAAAAAAACTCATAGGAGCCCCATAGGGAACCCATAGGAGCCCCATAGGGAACCCATAGGAGCCCCATAGGGAACACAGAAACTCATAGGGGACTCAGAGGAGCCCCATAGGGAGTCATAGGGACTCACAGGAGCCCACAGAGCCCCACAGAGAACACAGAATCTCACAGGGAGCTCACAGAGAACACAGAAACTCACAGGAGCCCATAGAGCTCCACAGAGACTCATAGGGAGCCACAGAGACCTATAGAGCCCCATAGGAGCCCCACAGAGAACACAGAAACTCATAGAGAGCCCATAGGGAACACAGAAACTCATAGAGAGCCCATAGGGAACTCATAGGAACTCATTGGGTCCCATAGAGACCCATAAAGACTCATAAAGGGTCCCAAAGGGACTCATAGAGACTCACAGGAGCCTCATAGGGAACTCACAGGGACCCCATAGGGACCTACAGAAACTCATAGGGACACATAGGAGCCCATAGAGCCCCACAGAGAACACAGGAACTCATAGGGACCCCCATAGGGACTCATAGAAAGTCATAGGGTCCCAAAGGGACTCATAGGGACTCACAGGAGCCCATAGAGAACACAGAAACTCATAGGGACTCATAGGAGCCCACTGAGCCCCAAAGAGCCCCATAGGAGCCCCAAAGAGAACACAGAAAGTCATAGGGACTCCATACAGACTCATAGGGACCCCTAGGGACTCAGAGACTCACAGGGTCCCATAGAGACCCCATAGAGAGTCATAGGGACTCACAGGGACCCATAGAGCCCCACAGGGAGCCCACAGAGCCCCATAGGGGACCCACAGGAGCTCATAGGAGCCCACAGAGAACACAGAAACTCATGGGGACTCATAGGGACCCCACAGAGAGTCACGGGGACTCACAGGGACCCCACAGAGAGTCACAAGGACTCACAGGGTCCCATAGAGACCCATAGGGACTCACAGGGTCCCATAGAGACTTCACAGGGACTCACAGGAGCCCCATAGAGACTTCACAGGGACTCACAGGAGCCCCATAGAGACTCACAGGGACTCACAGGGTCCCATAGAGACCCACAGGGACTCACAGGGTCCCATAGAGACCCACAGGGACTCACAGGGTCCCATAGAGACCCACAGGGACTCACAGGGTCCCCACAGAGACCCACAGGGACTCACAGGGTCCCCACAGAGACCCACAGGGACTCACAGGGTCCCCACAGAGACCCACAGGGACTCACAGGGTCCCCACAGAGACCCACAGGGACTCACAGGGTCCCCACAGAGACCCACAGGGACTCACAGGGTCCCCACAGAGACCCACAGGGACTCACAGGGTCCCCACAGAGACCCACAGGGACTCACAGGGTCCCCACAGAGACCCACAGGGACTCACAGGGTCCCCACAGAGACCCACAGGGACTCACAGGGTCCCCACAGAGACCCACAGGGACTCACAGGGTCCCCACAGAGACCCACAGGGACTCACAGGGTCCCCACAGAGACCCACAGGGACTCACAGGGTCCCCACAGAGACCCACAGGGACTCACAGGGTCCCCACAGAGACCCACAGGGACTCACAGGGTCCCACAGAGACCCATAGGGACTCACAGGGTCCCCATAGAGACCCATAGGGACTCACAGGGTCCCCATAGAGACCCACAGGGACTCACAGGGTCCCACAGAGACCCATAGGGACTCACAGGGTCCCACAGAGACCCATAGGGACTCACAGGGTCCCACAGAGACCCATAGGGACTCACAGGGGTCCCATAGAGACCCATAGGGACTCACAGGAGCCCCATAGAGACCCATAGGGACTCACAGGAGCCCCATAGAGACCCATAGGGACTCACAGGAGCCCCATAGAGACCCATAGGGACTCACAGGAGCCCCATAGAGACTCACAGAGAGTCATAGGGTCCCAAAGGGACTCATAGCGACTCACAGGAGCCCATAGAGCCCCATAGAGAACACAGGGACCCATAGGAGGCCACAGGAGCCCCATAGGAGCCCATAGAGCCCCATAGAGACTCACAGGGTCCCATAGAGACCAACAGAGACTCACAGGGGTCCCCCCAGAGACTCATAGAGAGTCATAGGAACCCATGGAGCCCAAGGAGAAGATGGAGAAGGCCACCAAGGCCTTGGAGATGGCTACCGAGGCCTTGGCGAAGCCCCCCCAAGCCGCTCACCCACCTGAGGCTGCAGGACGACCTTGAGGGGGACGGTGACCCTCTGGGCGGCCCCGGCCACCACCTGGGGCAAGGAGGAGACGGCCACGGGAGCCGCCTGGGCCCCGGCCGGCTGCAGCAGCTGGATCTTCTGCGGGGCCGGAGCCCCCGGGGGCTGCTGGACCTGCAGCTGGATGGTCACCACCTTGGCCGCTTGGCCCGGGGAGGCTTTGGAAGGGCCCAGGGCGGCGGCCACCTGGTTGCCCTGGAGGACGATCTTGCCGGGGAGGCTGCCCAGGACCACGTGGCGCTGGCCCGAGGGGGCGGGGGAGGCGCCGGGAGGCTGCTGGAGGACCAGGGTGATGCGCTTGGAGTCGCCCTGGACGGGGAGGAGAAGACAAAAAGGGGTCAGGTCACCAAAAAAACGCAAGAATTGGGGAGTTTTGGAGGAATTTAGGAGGTTGGTTTGACCACAAACTCCACCTTGAAGGCCTCAAGCGCCATTTTAAAGGCCTCAAACCCCATTTAAAGGCCTCAGACACCATCTTGAAGGCTTCAGGTGCCAACCCGGAGGCTCCAGATGCCAACCTGGAGGTTGCTGGTTAACAACTCATGTTAAAGGCCCCAAGTGCCATCTTGAAGGCCTCAAGTGCCAACCTGGAGGCCTCAGACCCATGTTAAAGGCCTCAGATGCCAACCTGGAGGCCTCAAACCCCATTTAAAGGCTTCAGGTGCCATCTTGAAGGCCCCACATGCCAACCCGGAGGCCCCAGACCCCATTTTAGAGGCCTCAAACCCCATTTAAAGGCCTCAGCCGCCATCTTGAAGGCTTCAGGTGCCGTCCTCAAGGCTTCAGGTGCCATCCTGGAGGCATCAAACTCATGTTAAAGGCCTCAGACGCCATCTTGAAGGCCTCAAACCCCATTTAAAGGCTCCAGACGCCATCTTGAAGGCCTCAAACCCCATTTAAAGGCTCCAGACGCCATCTTGAAGGCCTCAAACCCCATTTAAAGGCTCCAGATGCCAACCTGAAGGCCTCAAACTTATGTTAAAGGCCACAACCGCCATCTTGAAGGCCCCAGACGCCAACCCGGAGGCTCCAGACCCCATTTTAAAGGCCTCAAACCCCATTTAAAGACCTCAGGCGCCACCTTGAAGGCTTTAAACGCCAACCTGGAGGCCCCAGACACCATTTTAAAGACCTCAAACCCCATTTAAAGGCCTCAGACACCATCTTGAAGGCTCCAGAAGCCAACCCGGAGGCTCCAGAAGCCAACCCGGAGGCCTCAAACTCATGTTAAAGGCCACAACCACCATCCTGAAGGCCCCAGACGCCATTTTAAAGGCCTCAAACCCCACTTAAAGGTTTCAGGTGCCATCTTGAAGGCCCCAAGCACCATCTTGAAGGCCTCAGATACCAACCCGGAGGCCCCAGATGCCATTTTAAAGGCCTCAAACCCCATTTTAAAGACCCCAAATCCCATTTAAAGGCCTCAGACGCCATCTTGAAGGTTTCAAGCGCCATCTTGACGGCCTCAAGTACCATCTTGAAGGCTCCAGGCGCCATCTTGAAGGCCCCAAACCCCATTTAAAGGCCCCGAGCGCCATCTTGAAGGCACCAGACGTCATTTTAAAGGTCTCAAGCCCCATTTAAAGGCTTCAGATGCCACCTTGAAGGCTCCAGATGCCAACCTGGAGGCCTCAAACTCATGTTAAAAGACCTGAGCGCCATCTTGGAGGCCCCAGACGCCAACCCAGAGGCCCCAAACCCCATTTTAAAGGCCTCAAACCCCATTTAAAGGCCTCACATGCCATCTTGGAGGCTCCAGATGCCAACCTGGAGGCCTCAGACTCACGTTAAAGGCCTCAGACGTCAACCTGGAGCCCCCAGACGCCATTTTAAAGACCCCAACCCCCATTTTAAAGGCCTCAAACCCCATTTAAAGGCTCCAGACGCCATCTTGAAGGCCCCAGACGCTAACCCAGAGGCCCCAGACGCCATTTTAAAGGCCTCAAACCCCATTTAAAGGCCTCAGGTACCATCTTGAAGGCTCCAGATGCCAACCGGAGGGCCTCAGACGCCAACCTGGAGGCTCCAGACGCCATCTTGAAGGCCTCAGATGCCAACCCAGAGACCCCAGACGCCGTTTTAAAGGCCTCAAACCCACGTTAAAGGCCCCAAACGCCCTTTTAAAGACGCCAAACCCCATCTAAAGGCCTCAAACCCCACCTTACGGCCTCAGCCGCCATCTTGAGGGCGCCAACCCCTCCCCTCTCACCTGAGCAGGCGCCGAGCTCAAGGTGACGGCCGGTTTGAGGGGCGTCCCGGCCCCTCCGGCCTTGACCGGCTGCAGCACCAACTGCTTGACAGGCCTTCCCGGCTGCACCAAGCGAGCGACGTTGGTGGCAGCTCCAGCTCCGGGAGCTGCTTTGCCACTTCCAGCCACGATGGAGACTCCGGGTCGGAGCTGAGGGGAGGCCAAGACCTTAGCGAAGGTGACTTTGCCGCCGTTAGGAGCGGAGGAAGAGGAGGAGGAAGCCATGACGGGGGCGGCGGGAGGAGGAGCCTTGAGGATGACGATTTTGGGGGCGGGAGGGACCCCGATGGAGGCCGAGGAGGAGGCGGCGGCGACGCCCATGAACGGGTTTCCTTGGCTGAGGACGTCCGGCTCGGCCTGTGTCGGCGCCGGGGAAGGGGCGGAAGCTTCCGGAAGGGCTCCCGGGGGGTCCTCGGGGGCTTGTTGGGGGTTGACGTGAGTGGGAGTCGGAGTCGGAAGAGGAGGAGGAGGATCCAAGGCTCCGGCTAAGGTCAAGGCCTCCTCGATGGGGTCCGGATGGTGGGAGGGGACGAAGGGTTCGTCGCCCAACGAGTCCAGGTTGAAGAGGTTGGCGTCGTCGAAGAGGTCCATGATGGGGTCGGCCATCTTGGGAAGGGCCTGAACCCCTTTGACTCCAAAGCTGACGTCGCTGGGAGGAACTATGAGGGAAAAAGAGAGAAAAACAAGACGGTTGAGACACCAAAAAAAGACTTCTTTCAGCTTAGAAAGCACATCGAGAGATGAAAAAAGCACATCGAGACCCAAAAATTCGTGGTTTTCGCCAAAACCGGCTTTTCTCGGCTTGAAAAGAGACATTGAGAGATGGAAATTTGGGGTTTTCGCAACAAAATGAAGCAAAATGGAGGTTTTTGGCAAACGAAAGGGCCTCCCGTGCAGCAAAATGGAGGAGTTGGGCCTGAAAATCACTTCGTTTGCCTCAAAATTAGCTGAAAAAGGATGATTTGGCCTCTAAAGTTGCTGCGTTTGTCCCAAAATGAAGAGAAAAGAATATTTTGACCTCAAAAATCACTTCACTTGCCTCAAAATTTGCTCCTTTCACCGCAAAGTGAAGGAAAAAAGAACAATTTTACCTCAAAATGAGCTTAAAAAGGAGGATTTGGCCTCCAAAGTTGCTCTTTTTAGCACAAAACGAAGGGAAAAGAACAATTTTGCCTCAAAAATCACTTTGTTTGCCTCAAAATGAGGTTCAAAAAAGATGATTTGGCCTCGAAATTTGTTCCTTTCACCCAAAAATGAAGAGAAAAGAAGAATTTTGCCTCAAAAAACACTTTGTTCACCTCAAAATGAGCTAAAAAAGACGATTTGGTCTCAAAATGTGCTCTTTTTAGCACAAAATGAAGGAAAAAACCCAATTTTGCCTCAAAAATCACTTTGTTTGCCTCAAAATGAACTAAAAAAGGATGAATTGGCCTCAATGTTTGCTCTTTTTACCAGGAAATGAAGGGAAAAAACCCAATTTTGCCTCAAAAATCACTTTGTTGCCTCAATATGAACTAAAAAGGATGAATTGGGTTCGAAGTTTGGTCTTTTTGCCACCAAATGAAGGAAAAAAGAACAATTTTGCCTCAAAACGAGCTTAAAAGGATGATTTGGCCTCAAAAGTTGCTGCGTTCGTCCCAAAATGAAGAGAAAAGAAGAATTTTGCCTCAAAAATCACTTCATTTGCCTCAAAAGTAGCTAAAAAAGATGATCTGGTCTCAAAATTTACTCTTTTTAGCACAAAGTGAACTCAAAAAGGAGGATTTGGCCTCAAAAATTGCTCTTTTTATCACAAAATGAAGAGAAAAGAAAAATTTTGACACAAAAATCACTTTGTTCGCCTCAAAATGAGCATTAAAATTATAGTTTTGCCTCAAAATTTGCTCCTTTCCGCCCAAAATGAAGAGAAAAGAAGAATTTTGCCTCAAATGTCACTTCATTTGCCTCAAAATGAGCTTAAAAGGGAGGATTTGGCCTCAAAATCTGCTCCTTTCACCCCAAAATGAACCAAAAAGAGAATCTTTACCTCAAAAGTGAACTCACTGACCCTAAAATTGCCCCAAAAAGGGAAATTTTTACCTCAAAATTGACAATTTCACCTGCAAACCAGCATTTTCCTCCAAATTACACTAAAAATGAGCCTTTTTATCTCCAAAATGACTCTTTTGAAGCTTGAATTGAGCCGAAAAGTCATTTTTACTTCATAAATGAACTTTTTCAGCCCCAGATGACCCAAAAGGGCATTTTTTACCCGAAAAGCGACACTTTCTGGAGCAAAATGACTCAAAAAACAGGACTTTTCCCTCAAAAATGACTCTTTTCAGCACAAAATGAGCCAAAATGGATTTTCTACCTCACAAATGACACTTTCTTACCTCAAAAACCAATTCTTTTTACCTCAAAATGACCCAAAATGGAATTTTTGCCTCAAAATTTACCATTTCTGCCTCAAAACTAAACCCTTTTCGCCTCAAAAAGACCTAAAAATGAAATCTTTACCTCAAAATTTACCAATTTTGCCTCAAAACTAAACCCTTTTCGCCTCCAAATGATCCAAAAATGGAATTTTTCCCTCACAAATTCCACTTTGAGGCTCAAAAATCAATCTTTTTGCCTCAAAATGATGTTTTTACTTCACGACTTCTCCTTTTTGCCTCAAAATTAAACCTTTTTGCCTCAAAATTAAACCCTTTTTGCCTCAAAAATTCCACTTTTTGCTTCAAAAAAATCCGCTTTCAACAACAAAATGAGCCAAAAAAGGGAATTTGATGCCTCAAAATTATGATTTTTGACACAAAATCACAGAGAAAAAAAGTGGAATTTTGAGTGAAAAATGACTCGAAAAGGAGCATTTTTACCCCAAAAGGGACTCAAAATGGCTGCAAATGAGGGGAAACCAGTAAAGTGGGAACTGGGGGGAACTGGGAGCCCCAGTAAGGGGGAACTGGGGCAAACTGGGAGCTCCAGTAATAAGGAACTGGGGGATCCCGTTAGAGGGAACTGGAGCAAACTGGGAGCTCCAGTAATAAGGAACTGGAAGATCCAGTTAGAGGGAACTGGAGCAAACTGGGAGCTCCAGTAATAAGGAACTGGGAGCTCCAGTAATAAGGAACTGGAGCAAACTGGGAGCTCCAGTAATAAGGAACTGGGAGCTCCAGTAATAAGGAACTGGAGCCAACTGGGAGCTCCAGTTAGAGGGAAGTGGAGCAAACTGGGAGCTCCAGTGAGAGGGAACTGGAGCCAGTTAGCTCCCAGTTCCCTCTAACTGGAGCTCCCAGTTAGCTCCCAGTTCCCTCTAACTGGAGCTCCCAGTTAGCTCCCAGTTCCCTCTAACTGGAGCTCCCAGTTAGCTCCCAGTTCCCTCTAACTGGAGCTCCCACTTCCCTCTAACTGGAGCTCCCAGTTAGCTCCACTTCCCTCTAACTAGATCCTCCAGTTCCCTCTCACTGGAGCTCCCAGTTGGCTCCAGTTCCCGCTAACTGGAGCTCCCAGTTGGGTCCAGTTCCCGCTAACTGGAGCTCCCAGTTGGCTCCAGTTCCCGCTAACTGGAGCTCCCAGTTGGCTCCAGTTCCTTATTACTGGGGGTCCCAGTGAGAGGGAACTGGAGCCAAGTGGGGGTCCCAGTGAGAGGGAACTAGAGCCAACTGGGAGCTCCAGTGAGAGGGAACTGGAGCAAACTGGGAGCTCCAGTTAGCGGGAACTGGAGGATCCAGTTAGAGGGAATTGGAGCCAACTGGGAGCTCCAGTAATATATAACTGGAAGCTCCAGTAATAAGGAACTGGAGCTAACTGGGAGCTCCAGTTAGAGGGAACTGGAGGATCCAGTTAGAGGGAACTGGAGCCAACTGGGAGCCCCAGTTAGAGGGAACTGGAGCTAACTGGGAGCCCCAATAATATATAACTGGAAGTTCCAGTAATAAGGAACTGGAGCTAACTGGGAGCTCCATTTAGAGGGAACTGGAGGATCCAGTTAGAGGGAACTGGAGCCAACTGGGAGCCCCAGTTAGAGGGAACTGGAACCAACTGGGAGCCCCAGTAATATATAACTGGAAGCTCCAGTAATAAGGAACTGGAGCTAACTGGGAGCTCCATTTAGAGGGAACTGGAGGATCCAGTTAGAGGGAACTGGAGCCAACTGGGAGCCCCAGTTAGAGGGAACTGGAACCAACTGGTTGCTCCAGTAATAAGGAATTGGAGGACCCAGTTAGAAGGAACTGGAGCCAACCGGGAGCTCCAATTAAAGGCAAACCCTGGGACCAGCCTGAGGCCAACTGGTAGCTCCAGTTCGAGGCAACTGGCGCAAACTGGAGCCAACTGGGATCCCCCAATATGACAAGACCTGCTCCCCCTCCCCCTCCCCCCCCCTCAGGTCGCTCCCACCCTCCCTCAACATGGGGGGAGGGGGGGGAGTGGGGGGGGTGATAATGGTCGCGCCCATTCCCCTCCCCCCCCCCTTTTCCCTTACCTGCAACCCGAGGGGAGGGGTTAACGTGGGGGGGGGGGAGGGGGAAGAGGGGAGGGGCTTCGCTTCCCCCCCCCCTTCCTCCTCCTCCTCCTCTTCTTCCTTTTACTGTCGCTCTCCTTGGCTCCCGGTGGCCTCGCGCGCGCGGCCCGCCCCTTCCCATTCACCACTTCCGCCTCAAGCCACGCCCCC